>LUCW03001379.1:137500-140000 GCA_001586965.3 Sphaeroforma sirkka | reverse complement strand
CCATTACATTGCCAATATTATAATGTGTATAATATTAATAATAATAATAATATATTATATAATAATATATGCGTAAGTAATCATATCGTCGTATGTTTGTACATATAATATAGCATTTTATCTGGGACATGCACGCACGCACGCACACGCACGCACGCACGCAATGCGTATGCGTGCATGGTGGCGTTGATGTGATCATCAATCACATGCATACATACATGCACGTGCATACAGTAATACGCGCGCACGCAACGCGCACGCACGCACGCGCACGTGCATTGTAATAATAATAATAATAATAATATATAATATAATAATATATAATATATATGATGCATGCACACACACGCATCATCGACGCACGCACGCACGCACACGTATGTATGTGTAATGTGATGTATGTGTAATATGTATGTATATATAATAATAATATTATAGATGCATGGATATACATATAATATATATATGTCATAATATATAATAATAATAATATATAATAATAATAATCAATGTTCATGCATGCATATACATGCATGCATGCATCGTGTAATACGCACGCGCACGCACGCACGCACGTACGCACGCACACGTTTCGTTCGTGTATGCATGATGTGCAATGGTAATGGGATAATATGACATAATATATGCGTATATAATAATAATATATGTATGTGTGTTCGTTTTATATATATGTAATAATGTATGTATATAATAATATAATATAATAATATATATGGATATGGATATGTTTTGTAATATATAATACATTATAATAATATGTGTAATGTGTATGTGTATATGTATAATATGCATATATGTATATGCATATATTGTAATATGTAATATTAATAATAATATGTATATACATATATATATAATATATAATATTATAATATATAATAATAATATATATATATATGTATACGTGTATGATGCATGATAATGTGATGCATAGCATGCGTGCAATATATATGCATATATATATGTGTATATGTATATATATATATATATATATATATATATATTATGTATATATATATATATACATATATAAAATATATATATATATATATATATATATATATATATATATATATATATATGTATATATATATATATATATATATATATATATATATATATATATATATCCATTCTATTCTTGTAGTTGGATTATAGTTAACTACTAACGCAACTGACGTTTCAAGCTCCAAATCACCATCGATTGTCTATTAATTTACAGTTTTCATTTGCATCAAGGTGCCGGAGGATACATTATATGGAACTGTAGAAAGGATCAACGAGATATTTGTAGAGGCCGAGAAAGTGAACTTCGACACGGTTTTCGACGCTTTAATGGGCTTCCTGACTTTCTATCTGTGGTTTCGACTTAAAGAGTCTACATATGGCAAGGTACGCCCGTGATATGATGGCGTGTAAACAACACTGCGGATAGTTATCAGCATTCAACTTGTACATCAGTTCATTTTGCAGTAGTTACACATTTGTGAGTGTTGCTATCAGTATGAAGTCCAGAGATCATGCACTGCTTTAGCGGATATGGACTATTACGTCGTCTCATTGTGCAACGCTTTCTCACTCTCAACCGTTAATTAGGCAGTGGTATATCAATCTCAAATGGTCAGAACGCACATACTACACTCGTAAAATCGATGTAGCTTATCCTCTACTGAACCACACCTACTCACACATGGACACTTACGCACTTATGGTCGTATTCAGACGTGTACGCGCGTACACTCATACAGAAACAATCCTACCCAGACCCACAAGCTTAAATTATACCTTCAAGTACGACGGAGAGTGTATATGTGGTGATTTTTCTTTCTTTTATCGGCACCATGGGATCGCGCTGCGGAGGGTACTTATCATTACAGCACATTTACTCTCCCTTGCTAGCCACACACACACCTCTAACTTTGACTATTGCGTGTCGCTAGTTGTATATGTATACCAATATTTTCTAGTTTAATTGCGCAATGAGATATCGCTGGAGGGCAGTCATGAAGCTAGAACACATCGTCACAACTGGAATGCAGTTTCACGGCGGAATCGTACCTTATATATTGCCAGGTTGTGTGGCACAAGAGTAGTACATCCTATACGGGTTTACGAATTCGATCTTGCATAATTTCGCCTTGTCATAACTCTGTATACGGACTCGTCTGTGTTTGATATGTATCCCATTATACTTCATTTCTCACCTAGCTTTTTCTATCCCAGTCCCGCATATCTTATATTGATTGTTGTCATATATTTAGTTATTCGCAATTCATCCTGTTTTGTCAAGCTGAGAAGCATCTGTTTCTTCTTTGTCTAAACTTCATCGGCTTATCTTTCTCATCTGTTCTACATCTTCTGTACTGTATCCCACCTTGTCGTACATATTTTATCATATACGTACGTATCTCAATGATCTAATTCCACGGTCGTCGCTTT
This sequence comes from Sphaeroforma sirkka, assembly GCA_001586965.3. Lineage (NCBI taxonomy): Eukaryota > Ichthyosporea > Ichthyophonida > Sphaeroforma > Sphaeroforma sirkka. Next base: position 137,540 of record LUCW03001379.1, on the reverse strand, counting down.
CGAACGCAGCAATTGCGGATATTAGACGAGTTCATAGCCC
>LUCW03001379.1:0-132500 GCA_001586965.3 Sphaeroforma sirkka | reverse complement strand
CTGATTTCTCCCGTGTTGACATTTCAATGGCTACTATCTATAGACTACGTGGTGGTGGGTAGTGACAGTGGGCGTATATCCATCCTCGAGTACATCGTTGAGCGCAATGCGTTCGAGTCCGTACACATGGAGACCTTTGGCAAAAGCGGCTGCCGGCGAATCGTGCCGGGGCAGTACTTGGCAGTGGATCCCAAGGGAAGGGCTGTGATGATTGGTACGATAATGCTACGGGTAGAATTCAACAGGTGTTCGTTTCGTCTTGTATATAATGTAATATCTCGCATGTGAGTTGTCCAGTGTATGCTTGTTCGTATAGATTGTTGCTGCAGTGATTGGCGGCGAATCCCAAAAGGGTATGCTGAGGCGTTTACCAACGGGGTGACTTGTGGTCATATTCAGGCATTTGAATGTGCTCAACAGTGCCTGTGATTGCACACTTGTATGCACGTGTAGCCTAAGTTACGCAAACGTTTTGTATTTTTTTTGTGGGCCACAGTTGACAATTGGAGGCTGGTCACAAAGGGCAAGCTGCGAAACTACGCACTTCAGCAATCGCAGTCATTGCTATGCGTCATGAGTTGGAATGATCTAAACGTACACAGATATGCATAAGCGCACACAACATACATGCACATATACATGCACACATCCATGCGATGATGACATATATGCGCAGACGGCCGTTAATGTTTTACGATGCAGTATCTAGGCGGACCAGCTCATCACTCACGGAAGCGCACGAGTTTTTTTCGATCCTCTTCCTACTTTTTCACTAAAATTATATTTATAAACAAATGAACAGCGGCCGTCGAGAAACAGAAGCTTGTTTATATCCTGAACAGAGACGCGGCGGCAAGGTTAACCATCTCATCGCCTTTAGAAGCGCACAAATCTCACTCGATACTATTTCACGTCATTGGATTGGATGTTGGGTTTGAAAACCCTATGTTTGCCAGTCTCGAACTGGACTATGCCGATGCCGATGACGACGCAACCGGCGAGGCGCTTGAGGAGACAAAACAGGTGGGTTACACAACGTGTATGCGTATATATACACACACACATATATATATATATATATATATATACACATACATACATACACATACATACATACATACATACATACATACATACATACATACATACATACATAAACACATATATATATATACATATATATATATATATTTATATATATATATATATATATATATATATATATATATATATATATATATATATATATATATATATATATATATATATATATATATATATGTATATAGATTATTGAGTGTACCGGAGACAGAGGCGCAGACATGTGTGTTGATTCATGTACAATAATGCAGTCGCCTAAAGTTTTCCAATCTCGATCTGGAACGCTGCAAGGTCTACACACAATTGAGCCTGTTACAATTATCAAAATATATACACATTAATCGACATAGCTATAGTTCAGTGTGCGCAAATACAATTACATACATGCAAGCATGTACGCGCTTAGTACAATTGGCGCAAGAATGTCGTCCAATAATCTTTCCTTTACTTTTCCGCAGAGTTTGGTCTATTATGAGCTTGATTTGGGTCTGAATCACGTAGTCCGCAAGCACAGCGAAGAATTGGAGGAGGTCGCGAACATGCTCATCCCTGGTAAGCTCCTAAAGTGGACGCCAAACTAAAGTTTATTCTGATTTAATGTAATACTCGGTTCATTCTGATGGACTTTTGTGGCTGTGTTTGCAAATACCGATACGCTAATTCCAAGGATCTAAGCTAAGTTTATTATATGATGTGTTTGAACGATACGTCGGCGCGTATCTGAGTGTAGTTTATATACTTAACATCACATTTACATTGCGTTTATCGATATAAATATGTATATGTATATACTGAAGTTTCTGTGTACCAGTTCAATTACGTACCCTTCTTCAGAAGTATTTTTTTTGTTGTACATCCAAACCATTCTTGATATATGGGAGCGATAGTAGGTTAGGCGACATGATAGTGTGGCTATATCTATACATGCAGCTATATGTGCACACGTGTACCCATCCTACTTCTTACCTACCACGCCCACCGACTATTCTCCCCACTCCACCACCCCACACGCTTTAAGTGCCCGGAGGTAACGACGGACCGGGAGGTCTCATTGTGTGCTGCGAGGACTTTGTGACCTACAAAAACTTGGGAGAACAAGCAGATGTGCGAGTGGCCATCCCCAAACGCCAGAACTCGCTCGTAGAGGCGGACAGAGGTACACTCATAGTGGCGTGCGCAGCTCACAAAACAAAGCAGATGACTTTCTTCTTGGTGCAAACGGACCAGGTATTGGTTGTGTTATGTTGTACGGATATGGTTATTGTGGTCGTGCCTTTAATATAGTGCACAATGCGCGTGCAGAAGATAAGTAGAAGTGCTCGTATTTAGTGTACATACGAGGGTTGTGTGGATGTGTTGGTTATCGTGGATGTGTGCTTGTCAATTAGATGTTGTCTTGGGGATTGGATATTGTTTGGTGAGTTGTTCCAGAAATATGCTCGTGGTGTTGTGTATGCTGACACACGCGTTTCTATGTTAAAGGTTCAACACGCAAATACACACACACATGCACATCTCTAATGCGAATCTATTCAAAATACATTTATATATTTTCAAGTATATAAACCAAGTATATGAATAACATATGTATTTTCAATTGCTCATAGTGTGTATCACATGTCCTTGCACTCATTCCACGCACCCAACCACCCATCTTACCCTCACTCAGGGCGATATTTTCAAGATCGCCCTCGTAGTCGACGACGACATTGTGGTGAACATGCAGATGCGGTACTTTGACACCATCCCTGTAGCCACAAGTCTAAACATTCTTAAGGCTGGGTTTCTCATGTCCAGCGGAGAGTTTGGTAATCACCTGCTGTTCCAGATTGCTCAGTTGGGCGATGACAACGAAGCAGAGCCGACATACGACCAAGAGACGGAGTACCATGTATGTGTGGGATTCTGATACACACACACATATATATATATATATATATATATATATATATATATATATATATATATATAGTGTGAGCTGCACTGATTGGCATATGCATTGAGTGTCTATTTGTCATATATATATATTTAGTGTGAGCTGCATTGATTGGCATTTTCAAAGAATGTCTATTTGTCACATATAACATGTGAAATACCAATTGACTTGTGCTGAGTGTGTGGTTCTCATTGGGTTGTGTTTTAATATGAGTGTAAGTAGCACTTGCTATTCCAGATTGTGTAGCTGGGCGATGGTATTGAAGCGGAGCCTATACACGATCGAGGGGTAAACTAAAATATGTGTGAGCGTACACACACGCACACACACACACACACACACACACATATATATATATATATATATAATATATATATACATATATTATACATACATAGATACACATACATATAAATAAACGTACACACACACACACACACATATATATATATATATATATATATATATATATATATATATATATACATGCAAGTTATGCGCTAAGGTATCTGTCGACCATTGATATTATTTTATATATGGGCGCACACCAAATCGACAGAAATCGACGAATCTATATAATACACCGACCCCTATCTACCGTGTCTGCCTGTGCTTACAGAGAGCTCAAATTCGTACGTGTACACTTCACCAAAGTACGGCATAAAAATAAGTGCAAGAGCCGCTAAACGCATAGCTTGCTATCTACGCGCACATGGCCACATGCATGTCTGAAACAAACATGCAGCCCATGTGCATCCGCTGCTGTCGACCAGTTGGAAACTATCTTTAAATTATAATTCCGAAGACCACAGCAGCCAGTTGGAAACTATCTTTAAATTATAATTCCGAAGACCCACTTTTAGGCCTTCAAGGTCACACACTCGAGCCACAAAGATATGCTTAGTATTACGACAAGCTACAACTGTTTTGGGCCATGCACACATCTAAATCGGAGCTCTGACGATTGCTCCAATCAACTTGGGTTTTATTGAGACTCCAGGCCAACCCATTAGCCAGGCGGGTGGATATGTTACATATACGTTACATGTGATGTTCCATTCCACTTTAGTACTTAGGTCCTTACTATTCACCGGGATTGCTGTGTATGTATGCTGGACACCCGGCCCACTAAGCAACCAAGCGCGCTGATATGTTAAACATATCGCGCTGTATCCCATTTTTGGCATCCAAAACCTTACGTTTGTTACCCAATTTGCGCGTGCAAATAGGAGACCTGGCCCACATTCCAACCGCGTGAGCTGACGTGTCTGGTACCCGTAGACGAATTGGAGTCGTTTTCGCCTATCATGGACTGCGAAATAGCTAAGCTTGAAGGCGCCGATTCCGACACGCCCAAGTTCTTTGCAGGTATGGGGATGTCGCGGTGCTCACCTTGTTAGCCGTTACATACTATTGCGTCTGCGGGATGGATGTATCACCCCAAGCTTCGCGTATGTGTTGTATGGTAGACTCGCTTGTCCGTGCGTAATGATGAGGTGGATATGCCCAAATACTATGGGAGTGTGTGATTGTAGGTCAGGTTTAGTTTTTATCAGTCCCTGATAGATTTATAAGTAATCGATCCTTGGGTTATCCTGCGGCAGAATATGTATGGACGAGGAATGTCGGTATTACCATACGTACACACAAACGTACTCTCACGTAATGTATTTGCCACGTCCACTAGGTCATACCTGCGTGTATCTCTTATGTCTACATTTATATATTGATAAGTATACATACACAACATTATATCGATATATAGTTTCGTACACAGTCAGACGCTGGACGCGGTTCTGTTAACACTACGGCAAGTCCGGCACGGGTCGGAGGAGATTGAAACGGTTTCAGAACGACTTAATAAAAAACCCTGCATACTAACACGCATGCAAACACATATATTCTGGCTCATATCTATTGATATCCGACCTTACACATACATCCAACATGCAACAGTATACACGGAGCTAACACCTAGGGATATCTGTACCTACACCCACACATACATGCAGCGTGCGGACGAGGGCCTAGGTCAACTCTTCGGCAGTTCAGGCACGGGTTGGAGGTGACTGAAATGGCCGTCAGTGAATTGCCGGGCAATCCCAATGCCGTGTGGACTGTCAAGCGCAACAGGAACGACGAATACGACTCGTATATCGTTGTGTCCTTCAACAATGCTACACTGGTAGGTGGGGTTTGTCGTGACTTGCATAAATAAGTCTGATTGTACGTGTGTTGATGCACATACGGTATTGGTTGTGTTCATTTTTACAGACGGTATGGATTGTATATATTTACACATACGGTACTGATTGTATATTGATGTGGTAACCGATGAGTGTATTCTCTATTCTCGTTCTGCCGTTTCATATATATATATATTTATTTGTTTAGACACTTGCAGGCAATTTTTTTTATCTGGATATATACGCTCTTAGAAGGACTGGGGTGTACACATGGTCCATGTAACCTTACTATACAGTTTTTCTTATGAAATTCCTCGGTCGCTTCTGACACATCTGATATAGTTCAAATACTAATCCTCTAATGACTGTAAGTTGCGTGAAGAAACCGCATGTAAACGAGTCAGTTCGCACACCCCTCTAGTCATTCTGCAGTGCATTCTCTCGGATTAGTGTTGATGTGTGATATCACATACATACAATGTGAACTTGCCCTCGCTTTACCTTTGCAGACGCTCACGAGTGCTTTCTATCGGCGACAAGGTACGGCTGGCAATGGTCAGTGAATTCCTTTAACCAGTCTCACTATGTATTTACCAGTACTTGGTACTATTTACCGGTATTTGGTACTATGTACCAGTACTTGTGTACAGAGCAGTTGGACTGGTAACAGGCGGTTCACTTGTCGTCATAGCTTACCCCAATGTCCTCACCGTACGCTCTCAGGTGCTTTCTATCGGCGACACAGTCGAGGAAGTGGTCGACAGCGGGTTCTTAGGCACCAGCCCTACCGTGTACGCGTCTGGATTGGGCGATGACTCATTGCTGCATGTGCATCCAGATGGTATCCGCCATATCAGGGCAGACAAGCGTATCAACGAGTGGAAGTGTCCCGGGCGTGCGACCATCACTCGCGCGGCTGTAAATATCCGGCAGGTGTGTCTGTGGATACACATGCAATGTATACGTGGTAGTAGAAGGCTATATATGCAATGTATACGTGGTAGTAGAATGCTATACATGCAATGTACACGTGGTAGTACAAGGCTATACATGCAATATCAATACGTTACTAATAAAACTATATATATATATATATATATTGAGGGTCTGGGTTAAATATACCCACAATTAGATCAATGCTCATACCTTCCTATAGTCCATGACCTCGTTATTTTTGCGCATGCCTATTAAATACCCATATACATAATCGGTTTGCTAAATACTCACAATTGCTCGCTCACATACATCTCATAGGTGGTTATATCCCTATCAAACCAAGAGCTAGTATACTTTGAGCTAGATGCAGCAGGACAGCTAAACGAATACACCGAGCGTATGCCTATGGACAGCGATGTGCAGAGTATAGCCATTGGTGAAGTACCAGATGGGCGTCAGCGGTGTCGCTTTGTGGCTGTGGGGCTTGCAGACAGGTCTGTGCGGATAGTCTCATTGGATCCCGAGGATTGCCTTACCCAATTAAGTATACAGGTAGGCTTGTAGGCTTGTGTGATGTGTGTTGTGGCAGCATGGTGTATTTGCATGAATTCGTGTGTATATGTAGATATGCATACCTATAAATATTGTATGAGATCGTTGGAAGGGTGCTATAAGGATGGCTGGGAGTTGTAGTGAGGTCTGTTCGAGGAAGCTACATGCTTCTTGGAGGTAGTCTTGCGCAAATAAAGTATACAAGAACATATGTGCGCCGGGAAAAGTGAGATTGTGCGTCCTCCCCCGTAGTTTCATGCATGTAATGCATGCATGTGGGTGTAGTTACATGCATATGGGTGTAGTTGCATGCATGTGGGTGTATATGCATGTATATGGGTGTATATGCATATATGTGGGTATATATATATGTATGTGTGGATGTATATCTATATGTATGCATGTGGGTGTAATTGCATGCATGTGGGTGTATATGTATATATGTGAATGTATATGTATGCATGTGGGTGTATTTACATGCATGTGGGTGTATATGCATGCATGTGGGTGTATATGTATACTTGTGGGTATATATGCATGTCTGTGGGTGTATGTGCATGTATGTGGGGGGGGTATATGTATGCATGTGGGTGTATTTGTATGCATGTCGGTGTAAATCTATGTATGTAGATGCAGTTGCAAGCATGTGATCGTATATGGGTACATCTGAGTGTAGATGTAGTTGCATGCGAGTGATTGTACATGTGTGCATGTGGGTGTATATGTATGCATGTGGGTGTATATGCATACCTGTGGGTGTATATGCATGCAGGTTTACCTTCGAAATGTTTGCAACGTCGTTGCTTATAGTCTGCAGTTTATGACATTGGGACTGTTAGACATGGGTTTGCGGATAGATATAGAGGACTGCCTCACACACTGGTGTTTACCATATGTGTCCTGTGTGTACTATTTGTTTGTGCTGTCTTTTATATTTTGGGATATGCATGTGGCTTCAGCTCTTCCCATGTGTGTGTATGCATGTTTTCTAAGTTCCCGTACAAACGACCACCTGGGAATGAGACAGATAAACAAATATCTTTGTGATGGTATTCGTGAACCGTCCTCAAACAGCACAGACGAGGTACAACCGTGTATGCGAGTGCCACGTGTAGTCGATCACGCACAGGTCCTTCCAGTCACACTTGTGTTTGAATATATAGTAGGTGTGTGTACTCTATCTTAGTATGTACACATACTATCCCCTACTGTGCTCAATAAATAGTGTGTATTTCATCTCAACATGAACACAATCTAACCTCTCTCGTGCACTTACGTAGGTGCTTCCCGTGACACCGTCGTCTCTGTGCATGGTGGCCATGGAGGACGGGTCTGACTCTGGCGACACCAGTACACTGTACTTGAACATCGGTCTAACGAACGGTGTGATGATGCGTACCGTTATTGATCCAATAACGGGACAGATCTCTGACAATCGACTGAGGTATCTGGGGTCAAAAGAGGTCAAGATGTTCAGGGTGAAGACCCATGGGAAGGATGCCGTCTTGTCCCTGTCCAGTAGGAGTTGGTTGAGTTACCCATATCAAGGTGTGTGTGCGTGTGCGTGTGGCTGATGGGGACCTGCCATGTTATTGCGCGTATGTACACCCACTCGTACATTTTGTACTGGTTGACATTGTGACTATATCGGACTGTTCGTTATCTGTGATTTTAGTGTTGAACACAAGACATACATACACCTGAAGCGTCTTTCTTATATATATATATATATATATATGTATATTATGTGTGTATCTCCACGCACGGATGAAAATGCGACTTCGCATAGATGTTTGCATGCCTACTCTGTATATTATCTCTATCCTTATTCCAATCTGTATTGCCTTTCATCCCATTCCCCACAGGCCGTCTCATCCAGACACCTCTGACATACGAAGCATTAGAGCACGCGACCTCATTCACCTCCGAGCAATGTCCCGAGGGTATAGTCGCTATAGCGGGCAACACACTCAGAATCATTGCTACGGAGAAACTGGGCGCTGTTTTTAATCAACAAGCAGCACAGCTCTCGTACACACCCAGGAAACTGTGTGTGCACAGGCAGAGTAACACTGTGTTGGTGATAGAGACTGACCACAACTGTCTGACGCAGAGCGCAAAGGAAAAGGCTAAGGCGCAAATAAACGGTATGCGGCGTTTCGTGCGTGCGGGATGAGTTTTGTATCGCATACATATGTACGTATGTACATGTGTTGATTGTATGCATGACCGGGGTTGAAGAGATCGAACAACCGAATGATTCTAAAATAAGCCCATGCACCTGACTACGCGTGCTTGTAGGTGGTATGGAAGTAGACGGCGAGGCCGAGGAAGAGTTGCCTGCGGATATATTTGGAGAACCCAGACCAGGTGCCGGTATATGGGCATCTATGCTAAGAGCCGTTGATGCTGATACGGTATGTATTGGATAGCTAGCCTTGTCTGTGAAGTAAAAAGACGTTAAGTTTACTGTTTCATGTGTTGGTTTTCTGGCATTGTCTGTGCAAAATAAAACCAAGTTTACACTTCCGGCGAGGTTTGCGGCTCTGCTGCTGGATGCCCGTCCGTCAGCTGTAGCTAGATATATCGGGGCTTCCATCTCGATACTGTTGTATTTGCGTTGTGCCAACTGTTTGTTTTCGTGGTACATCATCACATCCGTTGTGAAGCAGTTTCTCTACCAAACATGCCTCGTTCATGCACGCATGTCTAACCATCGACTAAGGACTACGGTGGCGCATGGCGTGCCAGTGCTAAACCCAAGTACACCCGTCCCTGTCTCTATTGCACCCGCAGAATGAAACGGTTGCTACGCATCTGTTCGACGATAACGAGAGTGCCGTGAGCATGGTCACCGCCACCTTTCACGACAGGGGCGACGACGTTTATGTACTGGTGGGCACCGCCGTCAATCTCAAGCTCGCGTAAGTGTTCTAGGTGTAACAAAGCATCTAGAAGTACATTGTCCTTTCACTTACACGCATGTTGGCATGGGAGTAGTAAGTAGCGTCGTGTGGCAGCTGTTCAGTATAGAGACTGGTTTCCCCGACAGGTATGCAAGTGTATGTCTGCGAAGCGCTCGTTGGTCTGTGCAGTGCCGTACGTGGGTTGTAGTGTCACGTGTGTGGCAAGTGTATGTCTGTGTATCTAGCTATTTTGCTGCATCGGATGTTTGACAGCCCATATTTTTTGACTGGATCAGATGGGTATCCCGCACTGTAAGGAAACCGTTCGGGAATACGTTAAAAGTGTGAGAAGAGCAGCAACGCATGGTCTCGGATAGATAGTCATACACTGTATGCGTTTTACTAGTAGACAGCTAAAGGAATGTCCGGTACTGCCAATCCATGTGGCCTAGCAGTGTGTTTGCCTGACGCTAGTCACTCCCGACGAAACGTGCCAACCCATTTGCATTCGATTGTGTGCATTGGCTGACCCATTTCGGTACACTCCCACACAGACCCCGATCGTGCGACGCTGCGTTTATATACTCATTCAAGATCGACAGTGCGACGAAACAGTTCGTTCTGCTTCATAAGGTATCGTCGGCACTGTTGACTGTTACTGTTGACTGTTGTGTGTACTGATGGGACTTTCGTAGTTATGCCTGGTAGTTCGCTGTGTACGAAGTACTAGTACCAGCAACCAACTGGAAGTGAATACAAGTTGTGGAGAAGCAAAACATCGTGCGGTACAAGGAGTTTCAAGTGCGGTGGTTTAAGCAAGTGTAAAGTACAGTTGCCGTCGCATCTCTGGCATACACGCATCTGGGAAAGTACGTTCTTCTCATCAGTATATTGGAACTTGCTACCAAGAAACCCATATATATGTGCGTGTGGGAGGCGCCTGATGTAACAGTCTGTTGCTACAGGCATCTAGATTGGTATCCCTGTTCTGCGTTACGTGTATCACACACACGTGTGCACGCACACAAGCGTATATGTGCATTGTGATATGTTTATTCTCGTAATGCACACACACGCATGGTCTGCTTTAAATCCTTTTTTGTATATATTGTCAAGTAGACACAGACAACCAAGAACCACATCTGTGCAGACCTCATTTAGACGCCACTGGACATTACTTTGATAACTGGTTACCTACAAACCAAGGACGTGTCGAATAGGTTGGCAAGAGCATACGTGGGTTATACTAGTTTTCATTTCAGCGACTATTTGCCTTGGTTGTCCCGGTGATGTCCTGACTATCCGCTTCCTGTCCTCTCTCCGTGTGCCATTAACGTTAAATTATTTTGTACTGGTCTGGTCCGTACACGTAGCTGCGCACGGAATAGCTTTAAACATTTTGCACCACGCAATCGAAAACGTAGTTTCTTTAATCGCCTTCCCAGAGCATCAATATCCAAGAAAATAAGGAAAAACACGCGCAAACCTGACACTTTTCACACATTTGCGCCGTGAATATGGTACAAACACACACGCATTGGATCCACGCGCGTATTAAACTTTACATTTGCCCATTCCCTATCACCGTATGGTAGCACACATACATTACATACACTCGGACATATACCTTATACACACCCATTCACTTATACAGTATGATTTAAACCCTAAACCATAAATTCTAAAACCCTAAAACCCTTAACACAGAGCAATCGGATATACTTGCCGCATATACGTATATTCACCAATCTTTACGTTTTATTTTATCGTCTCACATTCACACAGACGGCTCTTGACGATGTTCCGGGGGCGATGTGTGCGTTCCAGGGACGCGTGCTGGTCAGTGTGGGCCGTTTGTTACGTATATACGATATGGGGAAGCGAAAACTGCTGCGCAAATGCGAGAATAAGGTATGTACGGAGTCATCAATCGCATATGAAATGCCAATCAACATAGATTATCATATTGCTTGATATGATTCCATCACCCAATTCGTCGGCAATTTCAAGGTGCACACTCTTCGGATGTAGAAATATCTGGCGTGTGTGGCGCAAGTCTCCCACATATGATGTCCTTCTATTTTTATAGTATCATCCACCTTCAACATACACTGCACTCATTCGTTACCTTGGTAACATGCCTTTTGTAAGTACACTCAACAGTTCTGTCTCTCTTTTTAACCCGTGCTGCACGTTTCTGATGGAAAGTGACGTCAAGTCGTTGTTGTTGCGGATCAGTCCTTACCTACTGTTTTAGGGTTTATGGGTTATACTGGTAGCGCTGTCTACCAGACGAATCGTATTTGTCTCTATGACCACTTACATGCACGTGCTTGTTGTCTGCTTGGATGCGCCTTTCACACCATCTGCACATAATGCCACCTGTTTAGTTCCTCGTACTAAGTGACAGCAAATATATCAGTGACTGCCATAACGGTGAGTGTGTGGGGTTGGCTGTGAGCTCTAGTTGAGCCTCTCTATTCCAACTTCGGCTTAGCTATTGGTGTCCATGTGATCGTCTTGCTGCCAACTACTACTAACCCCTATTTATTTCTTTTCCCCGTTCCCACGCAGCACGTGCCAAATAACATAGTGAGTGTCATGGCGCTGGGCTCACGCATCTACGTAAGCGATGTACAGGAATCGTGGCATTTCCTCAAGTATAAGTCGGACCAGAACTTCATGGTCATCTTCGCAGACGATACTCTCCCCCGGTGGGTGACGACGGGCTGTGTTTTAGACTACGATACTATATGCGGGTAAGGTTGCTTGACTGCGCATGCACGTGTGTCTATCGGTAGTCTTCCGAGCGAGATATCGGATATACATGCACGGGTACGGCTTTGTGGGGGGTAGGTATAACAGCGGGCGTACGGGGGATTTGGCACTGTCTCACATGGCGATTCGTCTACTTCCCTTCCGGTTGCCACTGACTGGGTGTTAGACCTCAAGTCCGAATTTGGAAAGGGCAGGTGCATCTGTGGGGTGTGAGCCGTTGAACGAAATCGTGGGCCTAGACTGATGCGCTCTTTTCAACTCATACGTTCTCCTTGCTAGGACGGTTAACACTTGATGTACGCTTTTGTGTCATTCCATACATACCTATCGTTCTATTTCATGCCATCCTAACTCTGGCCGACTCCACTATCAGAGGTACATGTTGATTCAATATATGGTGAGTAAATAGTACACTGGGCTTACATGGGCTGATGGTGACCATACCTCCATACTCCCACATTGCTCTTCATTACTCCACATTCACTCCCGTTCTTTCCTGTCCACTCCCTCGCACCAGGGCTGATAAGTTTGGCAATGTGTATCTCCTGCGACTGCCGTCCGGTGCGGTGGATGACATTGATGACGATCCATCCGGCACTAAAGTCATCTGGCAGCGTGGGTTGCTAGGAGGTGCTCCACAGAAGGTGAGTGACACCTGGCCACCGACATGTGCTAGTGAACGGCTCAGAGCTATACGTTCTTTTATAAGCTAACCCCATTTATCTAACATACTTGCATTCTAGATTAGATATCTGCATCTTGTGTGCAGTTTTAGTATGAGCAGCACATATCGACAAACCTCGACTCTAACTTTAGTTTAACAATAAGCCTTAACTTTAAATATTATATTACTTAGTATTTTGAACTCCCGATCTTAGATTACTCCCAAATCTTTCATCATCGTAACTCTATATCTGAGATTATTAAGCAGTCTTACCCCCAAATTATAGATTATCTTAACTCCAAGCCTGAGATTGTTTAGTAGCCTTACCCCAAATCATGGATTATCGTACCTCCAAATCAGATTATTTAGTAGTTTGAACTCACAATTTTAGTCTTACCCCCGAATCATAGCCTATCTTAGCTCCAAATCTGAGATCGTATAGTAGTCTTCCCCCCAAATCATAGATTATGCAGTAGCCTTGCCGACATTTCGTTGCTAACAAGTACCAGTGGTAACACCAAAACTTGGTTTATCGCTCATCTATCAGGTCTCAATTGTAGGTGCTTACCGATCCTTAAACTCCCAATCACAGGTTGAATGTGTGGCGCAATTCTATATCGGAGAGACAATCAAGACGCTCCAGAAGTGCGATTTGGTGGCCGACGGACACGAGTGTGTTGTATACACAACGCTGTCAGGGGGTATGGGTATACTTGCACCATTCCAGAGCAAGGAGGATCTCGAGTTCTTCCAACACATGGAGATGTACATGCAGCAGAACATGCCGCCGTTGTGTGGCAGGGACCACTTGTCATTCAGATCATACTATCAGCCCAAGAAGGTTTGTAGAATTGTCTGCACACATACACACACATACATACACACGCATATACATATATATATATATATATACATATATATACGTATGTGCATGTGTGTGTATGTTTGCATGTATATATATATGTATGTATGTAGGTATGTATGTATGTACGTATGTGCGTATGTATGTAGGTATGTATGTATGTATGTATGTATGTATGTATGTATGTATGTATGTATATGTGTATGTGTATGTGTATGTGTATGTGTATGTGTATGTACGCATGCACGCATCCCTTTATGTCTGGTACGCACGCATCCTTTTTATGTATGTATGTATGTATGTATGTATGTATGTGTATGTACGTACGTATGCATGCCTTTATGTCCATATGTATGTATCCATATGTATCTGTCTGTACGTACGTGCATGTATGTATGTATATGTCCAAACGTATTATTGATGTGTCAGTAATGTATCGGCGCAACACATCATATGCATTGATATTATGTATTACGCATACGCATGTCAGTAATATGTAATATATATATATATTATATATATATGCATATATATACATATGTATATACGTAATGTATCATGTGTATTATGTATATATTATTATATAATATTATATTGCATGTATATGTATATGTATGATATTATTATATATGCATATGTATTATATATACATACATTATATATTAATAATATATATTATTATTATATAATTAATATATACATATATATATGTCTGTATTGCATATATATATATATATATATATGGTATATATATATATATATATATATATATATATATATATATATATATGCATATATATATATATATATATATATATATATATATATATATATATATATATATATATATATATATATATATATATATATATATATATATATATATATATATATATATATATATATATATATATATATATATATATATAACCAGCTCTTTGGTTGTAGCTTACGATACAACGTTCACGATGAGAACATTCCAGATACTTTATCTTCATGGATGACGCAGGTAATGAACCGGATACCATCACCGGGTGGCTTGTATCACCCAGAGTACATGCTTCTAACTGATATCGTCTAATTGTCGTTCTACGCCATAAATTTAGTATCCCAGTATCTTAAAACCCTATTTTATAAACATTTGATTCCTTTAGAATGTGATCGATGGCGATTTGGTGGAACAGTTCAATACAATGGTTCTCAGCAAACGCAAGGATCTCTCGGATGAACTCGATCGAACACCGCCCGAAGTATCGAAGAAGTTAGAAGACATTCGCGCACTCTTCGCCTTTTGAAGCGTCAAAGTAAACTGTATGCAATAAGTCGCCACAAACTATATGCAACTATGGGGGACGACTCTATATAATTTAAGCCTACTCTTGGCGTTCTGGACAGTCATGTATACTATATGCAGCTGCGCATAGTTACTCTTTTAATCAAGCCTGGATTAAGCGATGAAAGCTTCGCGGCAAAATGAGATGCACCTTGGTATTATTCGGCATGGTCAACACACCAAACAAACCATGTTACTTAAATAAATACGCCACGTACGTGGCATCCACACATTCGATGGCTCTCGCAACATCCCACGTGCAGGTTTCATTGGCTTATTTATAGTTGTTAGCTACTCTACACCAAGAGTAGCCGGCATTACTCTTCACGAAATACATCTCAGCGTCCACGCGCTGCCCGATCATACCAGCATTGGCCGTAGCGAGAATGTACTGTACATTTGTGTTTCGCTATACTAAACTTTCTACTCTGACTCGCTTGTTCAGGAGTGGGCCTATAACTAAACTATCCCCATTTATGCTCAATTCACCACATGAATAGCTGATGTATATGCAACACCCGGTAATCTTATGTTGCAGACGCAATCTATTACATAAGCTAGGCAATGTACTGCCTTCGATCCACTCGAAATTGGTCGTAGTAATTCTTGCAGTCGCCAATAATAAATACTCTCATCCACATCTGTTCACGACACGGCCTCGGCGTACGATACGTTAAAACTAGACCGCTTTCGATATCGAGCCCGTTCCCCTACACTTATTTTCGGCTATGTAGCCATACAGTAGTACTCTTTGGGAATAGCTAGAAAACTCTGGAGCAACAATGTGATCGAATTAGGACTATTTGAGACTTGCCAAGTAATCCATAGCCTGTAGTCGATCCATCGCGTACGGGTCACACTTCACCTAGAAAATTTCAAGGCTGTGAACGGCCAATGAACATACAATAGAAGATCGTTACGACAGTAGCAATTGTTACGAAACAGGGGTTGGCTGTTAAGTATTCTAATAGTGATATTTAATTCCTATTTAAAGACGCTGATCAAACCAAATTCTTACAGCTGTGCATTTTCGACGTCTTCAGGCTTGTTTTATTAAATTATTAGCAAGTTATCAGCAACAGTTGGAGTAGTACAACAAGGAATGAAAAATACAAATTTGATATAAGAGTCAGAAATAAACCGTATCGTAAGATACTCTTAATGTAATTACGTTTCTTAACAAACTACCTTGAGACCAGAGCAATGAAATGGACCATTGCAGAACATTATTTATTCACGTTTATTCCTCAACTGTAATCCTAAAATGAGACCAGAACATGAAAATACTCCAAACGAAAAAGATAGAACAAATTCAGGTCTGGCTTTGAAACCTTCCAAACTCTGTATGATATGTGAGCGCAATTTCCGAACCATAAATTTTGCGAGCCGAGCCCTTGTTTCGCCGGGTTTGCTGATGGGATCGGTGTACTTGGACTCGACACCTGTCCTAACTCACTTATGAACAGGTCCGTTTAATCTCGCTCTCAAATCAAAGGACCATAGAGTATTTGATATGAGAGTGAAATTTTCGGACCACAACTTTGCGAGGCGAGCCCTTGTTTCGCCGGGTTCGCTAATGCGATCGGTGTACTTGGACTCGACACCTGTCCTAACCCACTTATGAACAGGTCCGTTTGATTTTGCTCTCATATCAAATTAGGGTAGGGCAGGCTAATTCTAGAGTCGACGAGGTTCACTTTCATGCACCGACAATTTGATAAAGTAAAGATGGCAGGGACCGTTGTTACCCCACCGAATTGGAATCGGCGGATAATGACCTTGAAATCAATTCAAACAGAACCTCAGCGTCGAGACCTCAGTAACATTGCTAATGCCACCAGTGAAAGCTTCTTGAACTTATAGCCATCTGCAACTGGAAAATATTGACCTCACCGTCTGTGGCTGTCTTGTCGCATATCTACAAGCTCTATTATCCGTTTAGCATACGTTGGCAGGTCGAATCACCAATAACCAATCATCATGGGCTGCATCCAAATGCGTTGCAATTAATCTAAGGGCTATTCACAACCGCACCAAATAATTCCGACGTCGACAATTCTCAGTCCAAGGAGAAGGTCTCAAGTGCATCCAAATGCGTCGTAATTAATCCAAGGGCTATTCACATCCGCACCAAACAATTCCGACGTTGTCAATTATAAGTCCAAGGAGAAGGTCTCAGGTGCATCCAAATGCGTCGTAATTAATCCAAGGGCTATTCACATCCGCACCAAATGATTCCAACGTCGACAACTATAAGTCCAAGGAGAAGGTCTCAGGTGCATCCAAATGCGTCCTAATTAATCCAAGGGCTATTCACATCCGCACCAAATGATTCCGACGTCAACAACTATAAGTCCAAGGAGAAGGTCTCTGGTGCATCCAAATGCGTCGTAATTAATCCAAGGGCTATTCATATCCCCACCAAATGATTCCGACGTTGACAATTATAAGTCCAAGTAGAAGGTCTCAGGTGCATCTGTAAACTTCGATGGATATTTCTATGTTTGAAAACGGGAATTTACTGACCACTTCTTCCCATCAATCTTTCCTGAACCACTACAGCGACTATGAGAGCCATACCATATGTTCATACATTGTAACATACATACTTGTCATTTTTGAAAAATAATATCATCCCTATGTTATATAAACTAAGATACAATTTAAGTCAGTTAGGGTTTAGCAGTGGTAGCTTGTGTAAGAAGGTCGGGACTGTCTCTTGGTAAGAGCCTTAATATCCTGGATCGCACAAGACGTACCTCTAGCTGTTCTTTATTGAATATTTTTCACTAGAAATACTAAGTGTTCATGACCACATGTCTAATTTGTAGACAGACATAAGAACGTAAGTCAAGTTAATACATTAGCTAATATAAATAAAGTTCCATCTGAAGAAAAGTTAAAATGAGAAAACGACTTATTGGATTTTGGAGATTGCCGGGAAGACCAAAACCTGTAAGTAGTAGTTCAGAGATTATAAAATCTAGTTTATAATATCCTATATCTACTATCGTCTCAAATAGATCCAAGTAAATGAGTCATACCAAAAACTCAGGACTTCCCCAAATTATTTTTCACTCCCCCATATTTATTTTTCACGACGGACCTTTGATTCCTATTTTAGTCTCCGAAACGTAAATCTCGGTGACCAGTAGGTCACCAGTGTAGATCTGAATACCATTTTCAATAAACCCACAGACCCCACCAAAACGTTGACTTGAAATTTGGATTTTCAATCAAAAAAAATCAAAATCCAGTAGAGTCTGGGGACCCACAGTCCTACAGTCCCACAGTCCCACATCCACATCCGAAAAAAATGTCGGGCCAGGTCGAATCCCCAATTGAGACGTTCGTCCCCAACGACTCCTTACCCAATGACCAATGGAAATTGGACAAACAAAAATCTATCACAAACCTCTCTGCCCAGGTCAGTACTCTACAGGCCAATCTCAATCAAATTTTGGGACTGGCTCTAACAACCCCGAGCAATGATGGGCCCATCTCCAAGGAGCCTTTGACTGATGACCAATGGAAATCAATCATACACCAAATGCTCACTAACCTCTGTGCAAAAAAATCCAACCTTGAATCCGAACTCCGGGACCTTAAATCCCAAACCCGTGCACCTATAGATAAAGACACACCCGACACTTTCCGATTTAGCTCCACAAGCCCCCCTTGCTCCGCCTGCAAAAAGACCGCGGTCACAGGCGCCCAATAGCAGCAGTGAGTCTCCCAGCTACCGCTCAAAAGTGGACAAACCTGCAAAACCGAGCCCTAAAAATCGCCCCACCCCATCAGCTTCTCGGTCCCAACCGCAGCCGCCAGTACCCGAACACCTTTTGACGAAAGTGGTGGGCCGCCTGATGCCGGACAAAACTCTTCATGAAATGAATGATATAACTCCGGTATGGCTCGTCTTCCGAGCAATTTTCCCTAGCGGCAAGCCCCCATCCCAATCAGTATTTGGAAAATACTGGCAAGCCCAACCAGTCCTCAATCGCCACCACTTTTTCTGGTATCTTCCGTCTAAATCGGTATCTCAACCAAATCGCCGCGGAAGCTCCACCAGTTTCATCCGCTTTTGTATTCCTAGCGATGCTGTCGCCCAGGTGAAACGACATGCAGCACTTACGTGGAAATGGCAGTTTGATGAAAAAATCGACCCCCGCTCCCAACAACATCCCGACGCCACGAAAGCAGCTTTAATCTACTATCTCCGCACCAAGCGGGAGGCCCGCTGCACACATGGACGAGCGCCAAAAAAAAATTCTTGCAGCATGGATGCACTACTGATCCCACTTGTCAACTCCACTAATGCAGACATCCTCCAATCTACCGCGGATCGTCTCTAGATGGCTTACCAAGCAAAGCATGATGCAAACCTCTTCTCACCTAATCCGCGAATCCCGGCAAACGCTAACGAATCAGCGCGTGCGGAACCCGGACGACTTCATATACCAACGGTCTCCCCGACACAATCATCCGACACGATGGATAGCAATACGCAGCCTCAGCTTTCCACGACAGACTCTTCACAGGCAATGATATAGAAATGGCTGACATCGTTAAAGAAGAGACCCCAGTAGTATTGACCGATGATGAACAATGTTAGGACCAATGATGATGACGCTCTTCGACCCACAAGGACTCAACATGAACAACGAACAGATAAGTGTTTGAATGTTTAAGTCAGGTTGATGTTATGTGTGTGGTTGTGTAAAACCTGGCATAACACCACATTTCTTAATCATATACTTTCGAACACACGCTATCATATACTACATCACACTACACGGCATAATATCTTATACTCTTCACACTGTGGTATTGGTATCTTTTCCAAACACCACCCATCAAATTTTCAACTTGTACACTCTCCACCGTACGCGGTGTTCTTTGTGTGCTTTGGCGTTCATATGGCCGTGTTCTACTTTCCTCTCAAATCACTTACTGAAGAAGACATCAGGTGATACATGAATCCCCCCGAGATTAGCGGTTTCCAACCAGATGTCGTGTGGGTGTAAACTTCGATGGATATTTCTATGTTTTAAACTATATTATACAAACTAAGATACAATTTAAGTCAGTTAGGATTTAGCAGTGGTATCTTGTGTAAGAATGCTCGGGACTGCCTCTTGGTAGAGCCTTAATATTCTCGATCACACAGGACGTACCTGTAGCTGTTCTTTATTGGATAATTTTCACCAGAAGTGCTAAGTGTTCATGACCACATGCCTAATTTGTAAATAGACATAATAACGTAAGTCACGTTAATACATTTGCAGATATAAATAAAGTTCCATCTGAAGAAAAGTTAAAAAAAGAAAAAGACTTATTGGATTTTGGAGATTGGCGGGAGGACCAAAATCTATAAGTAGTAGTTCGGAGATTATAAAATTTAGTTTATAATATCCTACATCTACTAATGTCTCAAATAGGTCCAAGTAGATGAGTCATACCAAATACTCAGGCTATTGGAGCCATCAGGGTGAATTTAGAACACTTTGGAAATATTGGAAAAATAGCTTGTACTAAATTATTTAGAATACAAATAAAAACCAATGTATTATCTCAATTGATCTTGATATTTTAGACTGACCGGAGGCCGTATTTCTACATAGCCCCCAGTAGCTTTTAGAACTACGAACGTACGTTAAGATACGATCTAGTTGGTAAAGCGAAAACCAAAGTAAAAACGGTTTCGGTCATGACTTATCGAGTAAGTATGTGCCTATATGTACGAGTTCAAGACTCATGTTGTACTCTATGTCGTTTAGTATTTGGTCCAGTAACCATTTCCGATGTAGGCGCCTTACGTTTATTATTTGGTAAGGTAATAGCCAAAGGCTGTTCTTCATTAGTAGGTAAGTTTGAACAATTTTCTGCACTGTTGGTAAGCAGATCAGAAAGTTTAGTCACGTAGGAAGTAGGTGGCAAATAGGGAATTTCAGATCCGTCAGGGTTTGTAGTCACCTGAGGAAACCCTTTTCGTTTATCTCGTGTGTTCTTGTGTAAACGCTTATTCCATTTCTTATTAAAGATACGAAGAAAGTCGCGAGATTCACGAAATGCATCGGAGGTTAGCCAAGCTACTGTCCCATCCATGAAACGGGTCTTGTAGTAAGTGTAACCGTCTTCGGATGTTTTGTCAATTATATCTTTGACTTGTGACTCCATAACTGGTACATCAGAATCAAATGAGCGAGCGAATGAGAGTTCGGAGGTAGGGATACGGTGAGTGCCTAGATTGGTTGCGCTAGTACCATCAATGTTATTCACTTCGTAAGTATCACTCTTCTCATCATGGCAGAAAAAAACAAAAGGTCCTATCGTCTTAGAAGAGAGTTCGGTAACGTTGGCGTTTCGATTTATAATGTTAACTTAATCGCCGACTTTGAACTGAACAATGTTCTTAGTGTTATTCCATCGGTCATACGCTTTAAGTAGGACGCGATTCTTGTGCTCGAGTAAACAGGGGTAAACAACGTTCTGCATATGCTCGATCTTTTGTAGCCACGGGGTAACGTGTTTCTCGGGCGCAGTTTTATCAAACGTTGCTTGTAATTCACTATAGCGGCCAAAGAAATAGTGAAACGGAGTGTTCCAGTTTGAGGATTCATGCAGTTATTCATTTGAGTCTGAACCCATTTCAAATGATAAGGCCACATATCCTCAACATCATCTAGTGCGGTACGCAATAGCTTCTTTAGTTCTCTATGACGTGTCTCATTTGCATCCTGCGTTTGAGCTTTATAAGGAACACCACGCCTATGGGTCATGCCTGATACGAGTATAAGTGCCTCCATTACGTCGGTACAAAACTCACTACCGTTATCAGAACATAGTACTCAAGGGAAACTGAAGTCATTAAAGACGTGATAGCATAACTCTGCCACTGTTTGCGGGCGTTTGTTCGGTATTGCATTAAGCAAGTTATAGCCCGAAGCCAAACATAAGAAATGACAGATATATACATCGCCAGGATGCTTGGATCGTGGGAGTTTCACCAAATCGACTATGACTCGGCGCATCGGTTGGTCTTCTGTCACACTTTTTAGGGGTGCCCAACCGTTGCGCTTGATCTGGTTCTTTTCACAATCAGTACAGCGTCGGTATACTTCACGTATGGTTTCTTTGAGCGCCGGGTGATCAAGCCCTGCACGAATAGCCATTTTATAAATATGCTCATATGCTCGATGCGTTAAATTATGTATAATTTTAACTCTACTTTTGAGCTCCTTTAAGTCAGTCAGATTCTGTGTAACGCTGGCTGGATGAACCATAGTCCTGTTGGAAAGGGCAACCTCAGTATCAGGAGAGGTAGACTCCTGAGATACGTAATTAACAACATTAGATTGTTGAAGTATCTTCTTCAGTTGTTTCGCAACTCCTGGCTGTTGTTTAAGCAACGCTTTAAGTAGTTGAGTGCGAGCTTCAGGTTTTCTTAAAGCTTTGAGTCTTTGATTCATGGCCTTAGCTAGTTCCATGTTTTTACGATCTAATGTCGTTTCAATCGGCATTACCTCGACTGCAATCTTGTTGGGTGCATGTGTTGTACGAGTCTTGAGCTTTTGTTCAAACTCTTTAGACTCCTCTAGTTTAGATTTGGTACTTGCAGGACCGATGCGATAAACGATGGCGTGTTTCCAAGGTGTCTTCTTAATAGAATAGGATCCCTGATATAAGAACGTGTCGGGTTCACGGTCGACATAGATATGCTCGTCTTGTATCATATTAATTAAATCACGTATCCATGGGTCGGAGCTACGTAAGGGACAACACGGCGTAATGGTAGACTTAGTAATAGTAACATAGTTTAACAACTGTGCGATAAGTTGCCAAGGTGGGTTTGCCCACGCATTATGCTTTGATAAGTCAAGTTGAAAGGCATCACCTTTAGGATGAGTCAACGACCTATAATCAGAAACCTGTTTGTTATGTTCTGCGTCGAACATATCAATAGTAAATAGACCCCATCTTGATTGAGCGAGGTTAAACCATTTCTTAGTAAGCATCCAATCGGTTGCTAATAACTCTTTAACTGTTTTCTGGTAGTCAGGGATAAGTCGAGAGAGCATGCCAGGAAGATGATTATGTATCTCTGGTATGTGTGTATTGTTAGAAGCGAACTTAGCAATGATGTCATGCCAGCGGCTCACCAACTGTGAATTAGAGTTCATGTCTTTTAAATATGTTAAAGACTTTTGATCACAAGCGACAGTGAAGTAACTTCCATAAAAGTAGTCTTTAAACTGTCTTAGCGCAGTAACTATAGCAAGGAGCTCTTGTTTAACGGTAAGGTAATTCCTTTGACTCTTATTGTCATGCCAGCGGCTCAACAACTGTGAATTAGAGTTCATGTCTTTTAAATATGTTAAAGACTTTTGATCACAAGCGACAGTGAAGTAACTTCCATAAAAGTAGTCCTTAAACTGTCTTAGCGCAGTAACTATAGCAAGGAGCACTTGTTTAACGGTAAGGTAATTCCTTTGACTCTTATTATAACTCTTGCTAAAGAATTGTATGTTACGTGGTTTACCCTTTATCGTTTGGTATAGCAATCCACCTACCGCTCGATCTGAAGCGTCGGTTGCTAATTGGAATGGGACGCCATCCACAGGGTATTGCATGATGGGTGCGTCCATTACTTTACTTTTGACTAGCTTAAATGCATCATCACATTCTCTAGTCCAGAGCTTTCCCAAAGGTCCTTTGTGCAGCCGTAGGTGACTGAAAGGCTTTAAGTAATGAGAAAGATGAGATAACGAATCCACGAAGAAGTTAACAACCCACACACAGAGTTCACATCTCTTCCAGTAGTTTATGTTGATAAATCTAACAGAAATTTCTTGCCAGGATCAATTTCTACCCCTGCTGCAGATACCTTGTAACCAAGTAAGTGTATAGCATCTTTAGCAAAAGAACACTTGTCCTCGTTAATCTTAAGTTTGGCATGGTTTAGTCGCTTTGAGACTTGCTTAACGAGTTTAGCATGTTCATGTACTGTCTTTGTAAAGATATCTATATCATCTAAATAGACTGATACGTTATCCAACAGGTCCGCAAATAGTTCCATCATAACTTGTTGGAAGAAAGAAGGTAACATATGTAAGTCTTCAGGTGCACCTTTAAACTGGTACTTCTTACCTTGCCAAGTAAAGGAAAAGTATTTCCTATGCGGCTCCTATATTTGTAATTGATGGAATGCAACTTTTAAGTCTATCTTGGAAGAGATAGTCGCACCTTCCATTTTGCGTAGTATCTCGCGTATCTTTGGTAAGGAAAAACTATGTTGCGGAACTAGTTTGTTGATTGGCGACAGGTCTAGTACTACTCCTATTTTACTAAACGTTCCGTCAGATTTATATTGATCGACCGATAAGAGAGCTAAGTTAAATGAGGTTACAATAGACCCTGTTTTAACCAATCTTCAATTTGGGTTTTGACAACGGCTTTGTGTCTCCAACTCACGTAGTTATGTGAAGGACACTTAAACTTAGATAAGTCGACATTTGTTAAGTCAAGCTTAACGTACCCGCTAGAGAACTTAAACATACACCAGTCAGTTATTGCAATCTTTCTGCTTTGTATAATTAAGTCCATAATTATATCGGTATAGTGAGGAATCATATTTTTTGCTTCACCTTCCGGAGGTTTAGGTATCTTAAACATGTTATCATCTAACTGACCTTTATTTGGGTCTAGCCCATTAGGCAGACCAGTGAAAGTTACACCTAAACTGAGAAGATCAGTCATACCTATAATTGAATCGTATTTTTGAGACATGTCAGTAACGATTAGCGTGTCTTTACTTCTCTTCTATCTGACAACAATATGTGTACATAGTCAATGGCTTCTTCGCAAGTGGTAACTTTGCCATTTCCCAAGATTAAATCAGTTGTTTCGTTTTGGATAGTCATATCTGTAGCGTCGGCTACTCGGCGTGAGATAGCAGAGACTTCAGCCCCTGGATCAAAAAGTGCTATAACTTTTTCTCCATTGACATAAACGATTTGAAATATACGTTCATCTTCTTTGGTATAGATTTTATTGAACTTTTTCTCATAATCTTGCTCTAGTGCACACATATAGAACTGTCAGTGCTTAACTTGGACGTCCGGCATGTCCTTGCAATCATCTTTGTGTCAACTGTTAGACCCTTACAAGTAGTACACTCTTTCATATTGTGCCCAAAGTTTGGCTTGCCTGGTGCACACTTAACAGAGTCGTGTTTACCATTCCACTTGCCATCACATTTGGTGAGGTTGTAACCACACTTTTTGCAAGGTGCTCTCTCCTTTCTTTCACCCTGTGGTTCAGTAGAAGTAGAGCCTTTACCACCTCCAGCAGTAGTGCGAGGTTTCTTAGTATTACGCGCAGCGTTATTCTCTGTCGCGGTACGCTCAGCGGGCTGAGTAAATCTCGAGGTGCTAAGTACTCTAGTAGATGAGTTGGTATGCTTTTGAACTATCTTCTCAAAGACAGACCAAGGCATAGATCGCAAATCACCATAGGTGATGATATCATTATTGACCTTCTTAAATAGGCTAGCCCCCAGAGTCCCCATCATCTGACAAATAAATAAATATTTGCCAGTATAGGTACGACCTCCCATCCAAGTGCTCATACACGTCATATGAGCTAGAGCACCTCGAATAGTAGTATCGTTCGCAAAGGCCTTGCGAGACTCTAGAAGTTCACGGACACGTGCATCTTCAAAGAAGGCGTTAAGTATATTCTCACGCAACCGGCGCGGGGGGTAGAACTTTTCAGTTGGGCTCATGGGCCTTTAAGATAGTTTTTCATTCCTCTGTGTTAAAAATAGCTGGTTTCTAATAGTAGTTGCACAGTTAACGTATATTATAAACGTATAAACGTATTAACGGTTCTACTTATAATACCAATATGCGGTTAACGAATTGGACAAGAACAAGAACTGAGATATTCAAGACTCTGAACATGTGACAGTACTCAGTAGAGTGTGGGACTCTACTATGGACAATTAGGTGGCTTTCCAAATATGGATTGGTTTTTTCCACTGAAATGAGAATTGTACAAAATAAAGGAACGTCACCAATTTGATACCTGAAAATGACACTTTGGGAATCTCTAATGAATGGGAGTACCATAAGAGAAGGTCTCAGGCATGAAATGGTTGTTGGTACAAACCTATGGTATAATTCGATAATGATCTCAAAGCAAGATAATCCACTGAGAAGAGGACAGGATCAGAGTTGTTAGAATTTAAGCCACCATGGTTTTGATTCCTCCTAGCCAGCCAACTAGATGTGTCCGTGGAGCTAGGTACCAAATGATGGGGTTTGTTTAGGTACAGATGCATACTGCACCAGCTTGATGTTTTCATTTTCTTTTCATTTTCTTAAGTTGAACTTAGAGATATTATATTGGTTAGTTTGATTAGATAATTGTTTCGAGGCGTGACATGTAAACTAAGCGTCCAATGAAATGACATTTAGTCTTAGTAACTAAAACAAAAATAAATCTAGACCGAAGTAGTGAGTGATGAGAGCGGAGCATATAGACAATAGTCTCAGTCTAAAATCCTATAATCTTTTGCCCATCACCAAGGGCTGAGCAAAACTCATTTAACACTTTGCATTTTAGCGGTTTAACGTATTGTCTTATTAATGTAAACGTCTTGGTATCATATAGTCAGCCTAGAGGAGACCGACTTTTACATCTGACTCACAAAAAATAAATAAAGGCATTATCCTTAAGGCTGGCAGACTCCTTAAGTTGGTCAAAGGCCTTCAGTGTCTCCACTGTACTCTCAATAGTAGATAAATCGACTTCGGCCTTCGCGTTACTTAGCTGCTTTATAAAGCTTGGTTCGAAGGGTTTACGAGGCTCACGCTCAGTGCTACGGGCTGCTAGTGCCAAGATGGAGTCTATCTTCTTTCTCTTGTTATCGATTAGATAGCGAATGTTATCCGCTTTCTTATCGTCAAGGTCAGAGTCATTTAATAGACGGTCCTCAAGGACTTGCATACCAGAACGTAATAGCCTGAGACGTTGTTGTCTGGTTCTCACTTCCTCGTGTTCAGTGCTAGAGTGGGTACTCTCTAGTGAGGTACTGGTATAACGATTACCAAAGTCGTGATTACCAGGGTTAGATGGTAAATGAGGATCGATGTTATGAGGGTGGTAAGCCTCATCGATCTCCATACGATCATAGTCTCTGACTGGGTTAGGTTTGTCGAGAGGGTGGTCGATTGTAGCTTTCAAGCTAAAGAGATTAGAAATTGAGATTGTAAGAACTTCCACAGCGGTAACTGGCTCAGTGGTTAACCTGTTGGCTAGTAAGCCAGAGGGCCTCAAGTTCGAAACTCGGCTCGGAATAATTTTTTCTTCGGTATAGGAAGAATGTCGGCCACGTGGGATAAGATCGAAGGGTCAGATACTGCGGCAGCGGCTAGCTCCTTTAAAAGCTCGACGTTGAGATTGAGAAGATCCAACTACTCGTTGTCGAGTTATGGCGTCCCCAACATTTGCGTCTTCTGCCCCAACATTCAGTGGCGAGGAATTCAGTGGCGAGGAATTCAGTGGCGAGGCATTCAATAAAATTTTACGAAATGGAACGCCGCCATCTTTGTTAATAGGTGGATTAGGCTGACTTTTAGTAGTAATAAACCACTGATCTCGAGACGATTCCTCCACTTGTTTAGGAGATATAGCCTTTCCAATATCCGACTTTTCGCGGTCAGATGGCGAGCTGATGCTCTGGGCTGCACTACTAGGAGACACACAGACGCTGGCGAGCCTCTCCGCGGCAGTTGAGATCTCTTCTTCTAAGGCTTTAGGGTCCGACGAGTCATCCTCAGAGTTTTCCTTAGAAAAGCTCAGAAACGGCTTCCTCTACAGCTTCAACGGCAGGCTCAGTACCAGACGGGCCAGCGTCCCCAGTAGCCTCAAGAAACTCAACAGGCTTAGCAGTCTTAGAGCTGGCGGCTCCCTTGCCTTTAGAAATTTATTTAGCCATAGTAATATCTCAAGAATAGATAGAATAATAAAGTGTAGCTAACTTTAGGGTAGCAGAATACTTACCGTCCTGTCACTGGATAGTAAGCAATTATTCGACAGTCTAGAAGCAGTACACTACGGTAACTACAAAATAACTGAAAAATATGTAAACTTCGATGGATATTCCCATGTTTTAAACGATATTATATAAACTAAGCTACAATTTAAGTCAGTTAATATTTAGCAGTGGTAGCTTGTGTAAGAATGATCGGGACTGCCTCTTGGTAAGAGCCTTAATATTCTCGATCACACAGGACGTACCTTTAGCTTGTAGTAAGTATACGCGAGATAACTGTATCTCAACGTTCTCCCTCCTCAGGGAGGGGGACGCTGTTCATTTATTAGTAATTATAAACAGTAATCCTAAAATGACTGACTCTTAAATGAGTCATTAGTCATGTGCTGTAAAACCAGCAAAACCCTAAAACCCAGTTTATCAGATTATTCTGATAAACTGTAAAACTTGTAATAACCCTAAAATAATCAAATAAATATAGGTACTTGTATTCTGACCACAACCCCCCCAAACTGAAGCACTGAACAAAGCAGTGTGCCAGTTTCAGAGATGATAAGAATAGCATAGTACCTTATGTGCTGGCATTATCCTCGAGAGCTAGAGCATTGTGCTGGCATTTATCCTCGAGAGCTAGAGCATTGTGCTGGCATTTATCCTCAGAGAGCTAGAGCATTGTGCTGGCATTTTACCTCAGAGAGCTAGAGGACCCGATGTGTACGTCTCGAGCGACCGGTCGTGTTTGAATTCTTGAAGCTACTGTTCATCTGTGTCAGCATATAGGAGTTTGGCAAGTACAATATAGGACTGTATTTGTGTCGGAGAAAAACTGCCAGTGGCAGAAATCGTGCAAACCATTAACCCGCTGTTTCAAAACAATGCCCAAGGAGTTGTTTGATTGATATCGCTGTGTTATACTCCGAAGCAAGAGTGGCTCATTTAACCTCGCGAGCTTGAGCCGCTGACGATTTTCCCTCGCGAGCTCGAGTGCTAACCGTTTATTCTCGCGAGCTCGAGTGGCTGGTTTATACTCGGGAGCTAGAGTCGCTGCTTTTTATACTCAAGAGCTCGAGTGGCTGGTTTATACTCGGGAGCTAGAGTTGCTGGTTTATACTCGGGAGCTAGAGTCGCTGCTTTTTTTATACTCAAGAGCTCGAGTGGCTGGTTTATACTCGGGAGCTAGAGTTGCTGGTTTATGCTCCAGAGCTTGAGCTCGATATCCGAGAACAAAGTTATATTGAAGATAAAGTATTAGAACTGTGCACGTTGGCGCTTACGTGTCCGTGTCTGCGAAGCTTTGTGGTAGGCCGCGATATCGTTGGCATCATCAAAAGCTTCTGCTGTTTCCCACGTTGGTTCGCCTTCTCGCCATCTCACCAGGTATTCTAATTTCCCCGTCTCATCATTCGTACGATGTGTGATAATATGGCGAAACTCAACCCCTCCTTCGGTCCATAAGTCTTCGTTATTTGGTGGGTCTGTGCGTCTATGCACTAAACGGAGGAGTTCCACCCGTACCGGTTTGTTCTTGAATTCTGGTGGGTCGGAACCATCCTTGTTCGCTAACTCGTAGCGTTGGCCGTGTCTAGCTTTGACTACATATGGTCCAAACAATGGCCGCATAGCCTTCGTTGTTCGGCCTTCTGATCGTACCATGACCACATCTCCTTCGTCGAAATGTACCAAGTCGTGAGCATGCAGGCGGTCAAATGTCGTCGTAAGCTTGCCTGTATACTTCTTGGTAATGTGGTGGAGGGTCGGCAATATAGTGTCCTGTAACTGGTCTAATCGTTGTGCCCAGGTGTCATTCGTCATCGGCTGAGAATCCGGTAACTCGTCCGTGAAATCGGCGAACGGAACATGGCGGCGGCCAAAGTACACGCTAAACGGTGCACTCTTATGGCGACGGGATATCCGAAGGTTCTGGTATAGCATCGTAAACGGAAGGCGTTCGTCCCATCGAAGGGGAACTGCCTCACAGCATTGTCGAATAGAACGTGTAATCTCCTTGTGACGTCGTTCTGCCGAGCCCAGCACTTGGGGTCGATATGGTGGAGACACCTTATGTAGCATCCCCACTTCCTGGACCAGAAGCTCCACTAACTTGTTGGTGAACTCCTTCCCCATGTCTGTTTGGATTTTACGGGGGAAGCCATGTTCGCCAAAAATCTCTATGAGTGTCTGTGTCGTGGTTTCCTTTGTCTTGTCCGGTGTGGCTCGAAGGATAGAATAGCCTGTGGCGATGGCTAAGACGTGAAGAATATAATTGTTCTTGCGTCTGGACTCCAGTGGCATCGGGATGTAGTCCACTTGAATATGGTCCCACGGGTAGCGTGCGTCGATGCTAATCATCGGGTGGAAACCTTTACGAAGTGTGTCCTGTCCCAAACATGTGCCACATTGCCGCTTAACCTCTGTGGCTAACTCAAGTGCCCCTGGCCAAACGTGACCGTTCTGACGAAGTTGTTGGACTGTGTCCGCCGCCCCATGATGTCCTTGTTCGTGTTGCGCTTGCGTGAGTTGCGTACGACGCTGTTTCTCCGCCGGACTCGCTTGTGCAAACGCCGGATGACCCTCTGCATCTGCCAGTGCCACTGAGATTTCTCGCGCTGTGTCTAAACACATGACATATTTTGTATGCTTTGGTTCTGCATAACCAAGTCGCTGTGAAAACAGCGGGTCCAGTTTGAATCCATTGGGAGGACCCACCCGTGCTACTACGGTATGACCCCATGGTGTCTTCCCACATGCGTACTTAGCGTACTTGAGGAACGTGTGTGGTGTCCGTGGTACCAGCACCGGTTCTGTCTGCAATAACTGCTTGAACAGGTCGAACCATGGTGCTCTTGGTACCCATGGTAGACATACTGTGGCCCGTGCGCCGTCGGCTCGTATCTTGCGTAACATCCTGTGTATATGTTCCCGAGGCGGGTTCATCCATCCATCGACTATCGACCAGTCGTGGGCAAACACTCCTTCCCCATCATCCTTCGTCCAGAACCGAAGAAGCTGAGCATTGGTTGGGTCCGCAAATACATCTATGTCATTCGGTCCAAAGTGTTGTTGCGCTTGTTCAAAGTAACTAGGGAATAACTGCCAGCCGTCTGTATACATTATTTCGAGTTCGTCCTGCTCCGCTGTCCCCTCGTGTACTCTACTTAACATGTCCGGGAGCACATTTGTCTCTCCTGGTATATGCGATATGGTAAAGTTGATTGGCGCGATGATATGATGCCATCTCTGAAGCATCGGATTAAGCTTCAGTTGTGTGTTCATATACACTAGGGCCTTGTGGTCCGTGAAGACCGCAAACCGTTGCCCATCCAAGTATTCCCTGAAATGTGTCAGTCCATATACCAATGCCAGTAACACCTTCATAGGTGTGGCGTAGTTCTGTTGCGCATGGTTCAGAGTCTTACTAAAGAACATTAAGTAATGTTTCTTACCGTTGACCCATTGGAATAGCGCTCCCCTAAACCGTAATCGCTAGCGTCGGTTTCCAAGTTCAGAGGAATGCCGTCGACCGGAAAGTGTAACGCCACAGCATTCACCACTGCGTCCTTCATTGCCTGCCACGCCTGTGCATGTCTCTCCTCCCAACGATCACCTATCAACTCCTTTGGTTTGAGTTTGCAAAATTCGCGCAAGGGTGCAACCGTGTTCGCGAAATTAGGCAGATGTTCGTGGAGGTAATTTGCTAAACCCAACGCCGAGACTATATCTTTGTACCGTAGTGGTGTGGGCCAGTCGATCAGCTTGGCCTGCTTTTCATGGTCAATGTCAATGCCTTGTGCCGATACTTTCTTCCCTAGGATCATGACTTCGGAGATAGCGAAGTGGCACTTGGCAGGGTTAAGCTTAAAACTGTGGTATGTTAAGCGTTGTATCACCTTCTGCACCGTCCTAACGTGTTCGTCATAACCGTCACTGGCGATAACTATGTCATCGATATAGTGGTGAACCGGTAAGCCATCAAGTATTGTACTCAAGGTACGTTGGAACTGCTGCGTGAGTACATGAAGACCGAACGGTGCTGATGTGAACGAGTACTGATAACGTTCGTGTGTAAAACTAAATAAGTATTGTGAGTCTGGATGGATGGGCAGCCTGTGGTATGCAGCCGATATGTCCAGCGTCGTGTAGTACTTCTTACTCTTGAGGCGAGATATGAGTTCGTTGACCTTGGGGATCAGGAAATGGTCACCAGGAATAAGCGCGTTAACGGCACGCATGTCTAAACACACGCGTACCTTCTTGACGTTGCCTTCCGCATCGAATGTCGGTACCGCAAGGAGAGGAAGATTAACAGTCGTTGGTGTCGTTCGTTTCGTGATCACCAAATCCGTCAACCACTTCTTCACTTGTTCATCCACATAGGGGAGCCATCGATCGATACGAAGTTACGCGTCGATCGCCGCATCTGCAACGCTTGTTCATGGGTTACTGGGATGGTTACCTCACTCCTTCCAGACGACAGCGCGCGTTGTCGGCAATTTTCGCATTGGCTTCCAAATCCTGTGCCAACCGTTCGCGTACATCGACGGGTTCCGTCGTGTTAGGTGCTTGTCGGCGTGGTATGGGTTCGAGGAGCTCATCTAGTTCTGTGGGGTCTATTGGTGCAAATGGCGATTGGATACCGCCTATGTATAGGCCCAAGCCTTTCAACATATCTTGCCCCACTATAACATCTATACCCGTCGGCAAGTTCATCAATTCTAATGAACCGTCGATAATTCTGGTACCGTACCTTATAGGTACCACTTCCGTCGTCCCCAGTCGAGGAGTTCGCACCGCCTTGTCAGCTAAATATATAAATGACCCAGGTGGTGCCGGAGTTATTGGTCGGCCAAGGAGGTCTGCGGATGTCTGTGAGATACAACTTCTATTTGCTCCCGTGTCTATCAAGGCTTTGAACATACGCCCGTTGATTTGTACTTGAATATAGATTCGGTTGTCTGACGTCAGCAATGGGTCTTGTATTGCCATCACTGCTCCAATCGTGGTAACAAATATGAAGCTCCTATCCGACTCAGACACCCTCACCTCTCAAGCATGATCGGCTACCGACTCCCACGTCTCATAGGTGTGGTTTGGTGTTGACGTCATGTGCTCGAAGTCTTCGTAAAGGATCGTGTTGATATGAATCTCTGTAGCTTCCGATGGTG
This sequence comes from Sphaeroforma sirkka, assembly GCA_001586965.3. Classification (NCBI taxonomy): domain Eukaryota; class Ichthyosporea; order Ichthyophonida; genus Sphaeroforma; species Sphaeroforma sirkka. The sequence continues at coordinate 99,024 of LUCW03001379.1, read as the reverse complement.
GAGCCAAGTCTTCGTCCTGTGTAATCGCATTCACCTGTACTTGAGGCGTCGGACGTATTGTAACTACGTCTCTAGTCTGGGATGTATTCTGCCCCTGTCCTGCGGTTGACGTTGTGGACGGTCTGTGTACCGATTGTACGTCCCTCAAAGGACGGTTGTTGTCATATAGCCTTGCCCGACCCTCCGCGCTCACCGCTTGCGACGCCCTGAAATGATGACACCGTGGGATGTGCCTACCACCTGGTGGCGCCTGTGCCTGGCACCCCGCACAAGTCGTTGGTACCGTAGGTTGGGGCCGTTGAGTCCAATTCTGCGTTTGTCGTCTACTCGTCTGTAGGTTGGGGCGGCTATTGGTGTGGTCGCGACATCCATTGGTCGTCGGGCCCTCGCGATTGTTGCGACCCTGGAAACGTGCTGTCGTACGTTGCTGTGCATCCTGAATGTCAGGGCTCAACAGCTGTATAAGCTCGTGTGTCTCCATCAGTTGCTATTTGGGATGCAACTGTAGAGTACGTTCATACGTACGGCCGTTGAGAGCTTCTTCTAACAGTTGTACAATGCAGTGGTTCACTAAATTCTGTTGGAAGTCGGCATCTGTCTGGCACCGTTCACGTGCCCTCCTGTGGTTCTCCATGAGCTGTGTCATTTGTTCCATAAGAGGAGTGTGCATGTTCCGACTCTGGCCCTTGGCTAACTTGCGAAACGCGGGATCGACAGTGGCTTGTGTTTCGTGCGAACAGATCTGTTCGATCTGTAGCTGAGGTGTGCATGTCTTCAACCGTTCAGAGTTGTCGCGGATGTAGTCCAGCGTTGACTTCTCCGCCTTGAAGTAAGATAGTACCTTATGAAACCATGTAAGGTTCCAACTCTCGTCCAGCCCTGCGATTTGTGCGTTCTTGAACGCCTCGAGGAGAGCCCCTCTTGTGTCCCGTTCCATAATATTATGTAGGTAGTATCTGTTCGACGGCCAATCAGGCCACGTACGTGGTGAAGGTACGGGACGCTTCTCTACCGGTCGGGACTCTAATGTAGCTCGAAGTGTCTCAATCACGCCCCGAAGAGCTTCAGCTCGAGCCGTGTTATTCTCCTCGATTGCTTGGCATAGCTCGTCACTTAAATGTAGTATCCGTGCGTGTAGCGCCTGTCGCCTTTTCTCGATACTAGCCGGTGTGGGCGGAGGCACTGTTGTCTCCTTCTCTTGTCGTTTAGGTGTCTGTACATATTCACTGGGCGCTTCTTTCTCGCCCCACTGACGTTGCTGTTGTTGGCGCAGGTTCGTACTTAATCGGTCCTGTCTATTCTTCACCGCCTCCTTACCTTGAGGATTCTGTCTGGCTAATACTTGTTCATGTGCGAACTCTTGAAAAGTTGGTGTGTTCTCACTGGCAGACAGAGTATCATCCTCCTCGGTTGAACTGTCCTCTGACCCTGGTGATTTGTACCCGAGTCCATAAAACGGACGCTCACAGCCTTGAATTCGGAAGGTAGGGTTGTCTTCGTCCTCTGGTACTGCCTGTACCCGTTCGTGTGCGTCAGAAGAACTCTCCTTAGCGGCCGGCCCCTATTGTAGTTCGTCCGGCGTTTATGCGCTGTAACCTCTGTTCGTATTTTTCAAAGAGAGACTGCTGTTGTGTCATCAGCTCCGTGAGTTTCTGAGCTGACGATTGTTCCCGTGCCGTTTCCTTGTTGTTGGTACGGTTCCGGTGACGCTTCCGCTTGTTAGGTGGGAGGCGTGGTGGGTCATTACTGGGAAATAAGGCCCCTGGGTATCCCGAGACGAACGAGGGGACAGCCCTTCACTGGCTACCTGTTCACCAATAAAAGTCTGACTACTGTCCGCACGCAGGTCGGGTACTTCCTTGGTCTCACCCTCGAATATGACATCCTCGTCAGATTGTGCAGGTCCATTTTTGTTTGCTGTTGGTGGCTGCTTGTCGTCCGCGGAAATAATGTGTGGAGCCCCAAGATGTGTCTGTTGTTGCCCCTCCTGAGCCTGACCTGAGTGCGGAGCGGAGCGTTCCGTATGGGACTGACGACGTTTAGTTCCACGTCGGTCGATATCATCTTCCTTGCGGCGCTCAGGATTCAAGAGTTGTTGCTGTCTACGACTTTGGCGGGGGGTAGGACATGGTTGGCGAGTTGTTTGTCAATGGAGAACTAGAAATGTGTGCGAATGAACTGATAGAGTACTGAATATAAATATCCATTTTCTATTAAATTTCATCCTTCAAACACATAACGTCTCGACATCGATCTCCGAGGAACTCGTGGGTTCCCTCGTGGCTGTTTCATTTCCTACACTAACATCAGTAGTGTGGATAGTCTATCTACTCTAACACTACCAGCTGTCTTACTCTTCGTCCCACAATAACATATGGTAGAGTGCCTCATTAGTTGGAGCCACTTCTTGTTCTACTCCTCGCCAGCTCTTGCTCCGGCCTAATGACGGCCTATTCGCAGGACCCTGTTGGGAACTTCCCTCATCGCTCCTCTTTTACTCTTCTTACCCGTGATGTCCTTGTCATGTGCTGTTGCGGTTGTTGGAATATGCTTCTCGATCTAAGAACGATTGCTCGTTATTGCACTCCTAAACTAAGCTGCCGTCAACCACACCTTCTGTGCATACTGTTGATCCTCTCCGTTGACCTGATTTATCTGGAAGTTCTAGTGATTTGAGTGTGTTCGCATATCATTTTCACAATTTAACCTTGTATTTACTTGCATCGTTCGTGTTATGTGCGCCCCCACCCTTATATGCTCCTAATAACTCACAGGTGCTTACTTGTGTCTCTGTATGCTTCCTAATATCCCATTCTGAAAACTTTTGTAAAATAATCTAGTATGCCGCTGATTCTTTGCGTCATCGTACTAACCGAGTCGGTACTAACCATGTACATCTCCCATCTCTACTACACTACTGTGGATCCTAAAGAACTTTCTTCTAACAACTTCTTAAATACAATTTAAGCTCATTAGCTTGCAATTCGATTTGTACTTGTCTCACACTGAAAACAACCTTCCTACCTGTACTCACACATGACTACTTATCTGTGGATTTTGACTGATTGTCTGATTTCGTCATTTGATCGTCGTGAGACCTTCCTTGTTGGCCCTGGTTAATGTTCTGCTTGATTGGAATGTTCGCTCTTCGGGTTCACTCGTATTAGTAGATTCTTTCTTCATCCTCGTCGTCCACACGTCGTTAATCCAACGACCGGATAATCTAAATCGTTCATTTTGATGCGACATTCTCTGTTCGCATTGTCTTTCATTTGTTATACTTATAACAAAAAAAATATGTGCCAGCTACTGACTTATTCATATTCTGTAGCTTTCTCTGTAATTACTAATAAACTAACAACTTCTATGGTAAGTTAAAAATGTAGTAAGTATACGCGAGATAACTGTATCTCAACGTTCTCCCTCCTCAGGGAGGGGGACGCTGTTCATTTATTAGTAATTATAAACAGTAATCCTAAAATGACTGACTCTCAAATGAGTCATTAGTCATGTGCTGTAAAACCAGCAAAACCCTAAAACCCAGTTTATCAGATTATTCTGATAAACTGTAAAACTTGTAATAAACCTAAAATAATCAAATAAATATAAGTACTTGTATTCTGACCACAAGCTGTTCTTTATTGGATAATTTTTACCAGAAGTACTAAGTGTTCATGACCACATGTCTAATTTGTAGACAGACATAAGAACGTAAGTCAAGTTAATACATTAGCTAATATAAATAAAGTTCCATCTGAAGAAAAGTTAAAAAGAGAAAAAGACATATTGGATTTTGGAGATTGGCGGGAAGACCAAAACCTGTAAGTAGTAGGTCAGAGATTATGAAATTTAGTTTATAATATCCTACATCTACTATCGTCTCAAATAGGTCCAAGTAAATGAGTGATACCAAATACTTAGACTATTGGAGCCAACAAAGTAAATCTAGAACACTTTGTAGATATTGGAAAAGAACTTGTATTAAAATATTTTAAATACAATTAAAAACCAATGTGTTATCTCATTTGATCTTCATATTTTGGAATGACCGGAGGCCGTATTTCTACACATCCAAATGCGTTGTAATTAATCCAAGAGCTATTCACATCCACACCAAATGAATCCGACGTCGACAATTCTAAGTCCAAGGAGAAAGTCTCAATGCATCCGATGTGACACAAGGCACAATGTCTGTCGGCAAATAATTTCTGGTAGTGAGATGAAACAGATCGGTTTTTATAAGCACAAGCCAATATCAACGGTAAAAGCCATCTTGTTCCGATGAGAGGGTTTTCAGTTTATTCTATGTTGTTTTTGGTTCTTTTTGAAGACAGCATATGGAAGTATGGTCAATATATAGTCTTTGGGAACCTACTTCGGTGGCTACTGGCTACCTCAGTGATTTTCAAAGTTCTACAGTCCTGCAGCAATAGTTTCCCTAATATGTACTATAAACTATAGTACGATCTCTAAAACAAATATCTGCTTTCTCTCTCGAGTATGTTATACCCACCAGTTTCTTTTTGTTATCGGTACCGAGTACCGAGTATGTACCGACTCACGACTGTGAGTTTTGCTTCTGGGATATTAAAAAGAACACTGAACCGCTGAATCAACCTATCGATTTGTCGGTTCGCGAAAATTAGTCGCCTGTAAATGGCCAATCATAACTGTTTGACAACTATACTCACTTTCTATTCGCTTTAAGCATAGTTTCCGACAATGTTTCTTTTCGCTTTTTCTTTCTTTTCAGAGTGTGAGACTATTGGTATCATATATATCTTTTACCACCCTAAGCATTGTGAATTAAAAATAAATTGCGCAGTTTCAGTTCAGCTGTTCAAGTCAGCTCTCCTAGAGAGACTCTACTCACTCTAGAGTGAGAGACAAGAGAAAGTAGAGAGAGTTGAGACTCCAGCTGTGTTTAGTTCTGGGAAGTTTGAGCGTTTGAGAAGATGATATATGAACAACACTCTACTACTCTAGTCATGAGTTACAAAAATAGTTGATACCAATATTTCCACACTTAGAATTGTTTAAAAAAAAAAACTGTTTTGTTTTTAGGTCTCTTGTAGTTACATAGAAAATTAAAAATATGTAACAAAAAGACAAAAGCCAAAAAATTGCTGAAAGCGAATTGAAAGTCAGAATAGCTGTCAAACGGCTATGATTGGCCATTTACTAGTCGACTATTTCGCGAGTTGATGCAGCTTTTCTTTCTTTTTTAAATAGCAGCAATTCTAACAGTCGTGAGTTCGTGACTAGTGTGAGTCGTGAGTCGTGACTTGTTCTCTATGCTCGATACTAATCACTGATGATAAAGTAGAATTGGTATGTAGAGATATTGAAGATATGATTATGTACCGTCTAGTAGTAGAGAGAGAGCAGAGATAAATGTAGAGATTGTACTATGTGTTTTTTTGCGAAGACTATAGTACTATCGTACATATTTCGAAGACTATTTAATGTCCATTCTTCCTTAGCCTGTGTTCAATAAGAACCAAAACCAACAAAGAACAAACTGAAATATGATCACTGACAAGGTCGCTCTGAGCCACGCTCGCCGGGTGAGCAATGGCCGGCACTCCTGTCCGAAATCATTGCCGCTGGCAATACACGACTATCTCTCATCGGATCAAGGTGGCTGCTGCTACTGATATGGCTTATGTTGATAGACACCAATCTACTTCACCTTACCATCAAAATTTCTTTGGCGAAAGGCATTGTGCCATGAGTCACATCGGATGCACAGAGACCTTCTCCTTGGACTTATAACTGTCGACATCGGATTTGCTTGCTGAAGATGGGAATAGCCTTTGACTCAGTTACAACACACATTAGGATGCAGCCCATGTTGATTTACCCCTTGATAAGCCGATCTGCCAGCGCAGTCGATCTGCCTGCGCAACTGGTCTGCCAGTGGATGCAAATTGGACGACAGAGCTCGTAGAGATGCGACAGGACAAACCCAGTCGGTGAGGACAATATTATTCAGCTGAAGAAGATTGCAAGGTTAAAAGGGTTTTACTGATGGCCCTGGGTATGCTGCTAAGGCTTAGATGAGGTTCTATTGAAGCCGCTTTAAAGTCGTTCGTTTCCAGTCGACTCCAACACTCGATGGGGCAAAAATCATCCCTGCCATCTCTACGTTACCAAATTTGTCGTTGCTATGAAAGTGAACCTCGTCAACTCTAGAAATAGCCTGCCCCATTCTACTTTGATTTGAGAGCGAGATTAAACGGACCTGTTCATAAGTGAGTTAGGACAGGTGTCGAGTCCAAGTACACCGATCGCATCAGCGAACTTGGCGACACAAGGGCTCGGCTCGCAAAATTGTGGCCCGGAAATTTCATTAACGGACCTGTTGGTAACTAAGTTATGACAGGTGTCGAGTCGAAGTATACCGGTCGTGTCGCATTAGTGTACCCGGAGAACAAGGGCTCGGCTCGCAATGTTGCGGCCCGGAAATTTCACTCTCATATCAAATAGATATTGGAAGGTTTTAAAACGAGACCAGAATTTGTTCTAACTTTTTGATATGGTGTATTTTCGGGTTCTGGTCTCGTTTTGGGTTACAGGTAAAGAATAAACGTGAATAAATAGAATATGTAACGGTCCCTTTCATTGCTCGAGTCTCAAAATAATGGGTTGTCAAGAAACGTAAATATATGAAGAGTATCTTATATTACGGTTCATTTCTGGCTCTTATAAAAAAATTGTATCTTTCATTCCTTGCTATACTTCAACTGTTACTCAACTTACCAGTAAACTAATAAAACAAGCCTGAAGTCGTCGAATATACACAGCTGCGGGAATCTGGGTTGGTCAGTGTCTTTTATTAGTAAATGAGTATCACTATGACTAGTTATTAGCCAACCCCTTTTGCGTAGCTATTGCTACTTTCGCAACGGTCTTCTATTGTATGTATGTCCATTAGCCGTTCACAGCCTTGAATTATTCTAGGTGAAGTGACTCGTACGTGAAGTAGTCCAACTACAGGGGCTATGGATAACTTACTCGGCAAGTTTCGAATAGTTCTATTTCGATCAGATTGTTGATCCGGACTTTTATAGCTGTTCTCTAAGAGTACTTACTGTATGGCAAAATAGACTCAGGTAGAAGTTTGTCTAGTAAAAACGTACAGTATCTCGAGGCCGTTTCATAGATAGATCTGGATGAGAATATCTATTCTGCGCGACTGCAAGAATTGACTACGACCGATTTCGAGTGGATCGAGGCAGTACATTGCCTAGCTTTGTACAATAGATTGCGTCTGCAACATAAAACTACCGAATATTGCATATACATCAGCTACTCACGTAGTGTATTGAGCATAAATGTAAGGGATAGCTCAGTTATACGCCCACTTCTGAACAGGCGACTCAGAGCAGAAAGTTTAGTAAAGCAATTTTGCTACGGTCAAAGCGGTCGACGCTGAAATGCCTTTCGTAAAGAAGTAATGTCAACTACTATTAGTGTAGAGTAGCTATCAACTATAAATAAGCCAATGAACCCTACACGTGGTATTAAATATATATGTTAGTCATGCATTGTCAGCAACTGCGTCGTCTGCCTTGGCCACCTCTTATCTGCTCTCTAAGAGCAGATGCGCACTTGTTATATATATACATGTGTTTGTCATGCATTGTTAGCAACTGCGCTGTCTGTCTTGGCCACCTCGTAGCTTCTCTCGGCCACGCGAATACTTTCCTTCAGAGGTGCAAATACCTATCGCAATATACGGGGTGAAAACACCTACGATTAAGCATCACGCCATTATAGATCACGCAACGGAAGCGTAGCAGAAAGAGCTGTATGTAGCAGCGTTGTCGATGAAGCAGATGTATTCTATGGCGAGGACAACATTGACTAACCTTTCGAAGTTCCGGATTGCGCTTTGCCAGTTCTGTGTCAAACTCATTTCTCATTTCACCCAATCTATGTATATCAAGGACGTGAGATTGAGTTAAATCGACAAGAGTTGCAGACGGTAACACTGCAGGATTCGTCATAAAAGCCTGTCCAAAGAGAGGTGCACACGCAGCAGATATATGTGGGTACACAGTACGCAAACATACAGATGCAAACAACGACGACTGAACAGCCGCGAAAAAGAAAGTGTAAGCCAAACCGAGCATAGGTGTGCAATGAAAGGACATGGCGGACGTACTAATGTGCACTAACCAATAGCGTTCAGCACAGGGATCGAGCGCAAAGGTGAAGTATAGATGCGAGGGTATGCTCACACGTCTATCCCTAGTAGGTATCACTTATTTTGGAGGAATAAATGCACTGGCGGATATGTTTGCAACCGCAAAAGACAGCGGAAACGGAGTGTGCACTGACCTGGCCATGATTTTGGTTGCGCGTTTGGCTGCGGCTGCGGTTGCGCAGGGCATACACGCCCAGAAATGCCGTAACAACTCCTGTAGCGATTCTTTGTAATCGAACATGATCGTATCTACGCCTGGTAGCGCACGGGCCGTCAATGGAAACCCAGAGCAGATATATGACAAGTGTTAGCTGGAATTGTATCGGGGTACAAGGAAATGCCTAGTAACATATGTGTTCACCTGCTTACTGCAATACGAACGTGTATGTGACTCGTATAACTATAGTAATGTTGCCACAGAATACACACATGTGCTTTACACATCCTTCCATAAAGAGATAGGCAAACAACACAACGTAATTATTTGCCATGCATTGATACGCATGGCCAAGAGAGATACGTGTTTGCATGTTTCACAGAATGTTTAACTCTCATATGTCCCACAACAAGTCCACAAATGGCCCCACTACACTGCGTTCCTATTGTCCGTCGCAATGGTATTCCAACATATCAATCAGTGTATCGAATACAAATAATTATCAATACAGTACATATGCGATGGAGGATCGTCTGCAAGGGCCGTATAGCACAGCTTAATTGAAGTGCGTGGCTGGCATCCACACACACATGCACGTACTGACAGACTGACGTTGATGAACTCATCACAAGGAACGAGCCAGGACCACTGGGCACTCGTCCAGAGGGTATGTCATGGAACTTTACCTACACACACACACCTGCGATTGTTTGCTGTGGACCTTGGACATAGGACCTAATGATACGGCTGAGGTCTTTTGTAGCACTGACCCCTCCCCCTTTCTCGGCCAGTTCAAGGCGCGGTTCCCATTGCGCCAGTGCCTTTGTGAAGTTCACGATGAAGTCATCCTCGTGCGCTTTCTGGTGTGTGCGTGCCATAAGTTACACTGATACTTAGATACTGAAAAAAAAATACCCCCCGTCTGAAGCATACTTAGACCAACACGTTCGCATGCAAACAAAAAATATCAAATGACCTCTAGAGGGTACCTTTTCTTTCGAATATGTCTCCGTGTCCACGCTAGCGTACGCTTGAAAATAACGCTCGCCATCGTCAATACTGAGCTTCTTCCGCGGCGGTTCCTTCTGCACTATGAGATCATCCAACACAGCCAATTGCCTGTAGTGGCTGCCAATATTCTATTTATAGCACCAGATAGAGACATGATGGTCAGGCGATGGTGACTATCCTCGTGTTCTATGGGCTCTCGTGTGCCAAGTGCTTGCCAAATCTAATATGCAGTCTGTATTGTACGTAGAACTGTTCGTGACATGCGTACAACCAACGTCCTAAGTGTGATTATAAATGTAAAAAAATTGCCTCGGAGGTCACCTGATAGTTTTAGTCGATATACGTTTTGAATAAGAAAAGGTTTACCATAAAACCACACGGAGCTATGTGATCATGTGATATACCTACAACAACCATGGTTTTGCTATGTGAACTTTGATGGGCACGATTGTGCACTATGTTCTAATGCTTTGATGACGTTCACTAATAATGCCAGCAACGGACAACATCCCGTTCGCGCAAAGGCGACTTGCGTTTATTCGGAAAATTTTCCGAACGAGAAGTCATCAAGTAAGTATCCAACACCACTCTGCAATATTCTAATATAATCCAGGTCTCAAGCATCGCGCAAAATTCCATTGTCCCGAGTCACGGTGTATGTGTACACGTTTTCCAACGAGACGAAAATAAAATTATACGGACATATGTCAACGATACGCAACTGTATGTATAAACGTATGTCAACAAGACATACCGTGAACGTATGCCAGTGAATCGTAACTGTATGTAAATATATATATCTATGTATGCAAATTCATGACATCCACCAGAAATATGCAAGATAAAACCAGAAAGCTTAGAATATATATATATACATATATATATATATATATATATATATACATATATATATATATATATATATATATATACGGTCTCTGGTAGCTTTGTGTACATATATCTATACAATCTCTGGTAGTCTCGTGTATATATATCTATACGATCTTTTTATCTTAGTGTATACATATCTATATCATCTCTGGTAGGTGAATGTACATATATATATATATACAATCTCTTATTGCTTAGTGTTTACATATCTATACAATCTCAGGTAGTATAGGGTATATGTATCTATACTATCTCTAGTTACTTAGTGTTGACACATATATGCAATCTCAGGTAGCTTAGTGTATATCTATCTACAATCTCTATAGTGGGCAAGACAATAGACACCATCAACTCAACCACGCGCACACACAACCGTAGCGATGTATAAATATCAATCTTGCACAGCTATATAAAGTAAGTACATAACAGCATGCTTAACCACGTCTACATACACATCCTCGTATACACAACCACGTGGTACGAGTTTGGCTATACAAGAAAGCACCAATAGGTAAAATGCGGACACTTTCAGGTATGCTGAGTGTTGAGCAACATACACTGGGGACTTTGTGGGGCTTTTCGTCTTGTCTGATTGCGTCAGGTTCATTCGCTGATGCATTTGAATCCTGTGCAGGCAATATTGGAGGGACATTAGTGTCTTTCACCGTGCAGAAATTAGGCCCACTTCGATGCCACTTCTTTCGGTCCAATGGATACATCCAGTCTATTTTATGTACAGGTGTAGGAGAGTACGCGTCCTCCATGCACCCACAGACACTCAAATACCTCAGTACATCGCGATATTCCGCTAAACCATGGGGTCACCTACAGTGTACCAACAGGTCTCGTGACTGGTCACATTTTCTATCAGAAAACATGCGCCATGTATAGGATGGATGTGCTAGAAAGTGTGGGGTTTGCAGTGCTAGCCACATGTGCAGAATGCCGCCCGAACAAAGCTAGAAATATCACAAAAAAAAAAAGATCAAAAAACGGAAATCGAAACGGACAATCGTATGGAAAACAGACAGCCACAGCATAAACATGGTCATAGTAATGGTAGTTATGTGCAAAATCAGCAACTTATTGATGACATATGTTTACATAAACATCCTCTGTGCATAAATAACATCATATCAATGGTATATAGGTGCATAAACAACATAATACTAATGTTAGATATGTGCATAAGTATCATCATATTCATGGTAGATATGTGCATAAATATCATCATATCAATGGTAGATATTTACATAAACTTCATCATATTAATGGTAGATATTTGCATAAACATCATATCGATGGTAGCTTTGTGCATAAACATCATCATATTAATGGTAGATATGTGCATAAACATCATCATATCGATGGTAGCTTTGTGCATAAACCCCATCTATTAATGGTAGACATTTGCATAAACATCACCATATCGATGGTAGCTCTGTTGCATAAACACCATCATATTAATGGTAGATATTTGCATAACCATCATTATATCGATGGTAGATTTGTGCATAAACACCATCGTATTAATGGTAGATATGTGCATAAACATTATATTATTGCCTATACATAAGAGCGGTTGCTGCAACTCAGACGAACGCAATGCCACGCAGTTCAGAACATCATTCGATGGCCGAATGACCACCGTTGCCATGGCAACAGTCGCTTGCTAAGTATAGGTCCCCAGCAACACTCCACACTAAGTAGTATTTCACAGCGTGTGTCACGTGGAAGATTCCGAAATCACACAACTCAATACAAATTAAACACAAAAGTATACGTGGTTACACCACTACTAACTCCTGAGCTTCCAGAGCCATGCCACGACGATGAGTACAATAGGAAGTGTGTTTAAGTGCAATGACATACGCTATGGTACATACAAAAAACGATATAAGATAGGAAGTGTGTTGTAGTTCGATGACACACATACACGGCACATGCAACATACGATAGCAAATAGAAAGTGTATTCTTGTTCAATAACACACGTCCATGTCATATACAACAAACGCTGACTCACATTGCGTTTAACTCTGATAACGGGCAAGGCTGTGTCTGAAACATCTGTGAAGAGCCCCGACTGACTATTGACTTTGGAGAAGAGCGATTGCTGCGCATTCTTCTGTTTGGGCTCATCCTCTGCGTAGTACTGGACAAATAACCAGGAGTGTTTGACACTTTGAGTCTTAGTGGCCCGTGCACAGCAAGCAATCAATCAACAGGATTGCCTGTGTGGAAGCCACTGGCCCCTTGACGATGGGCTGGGGCGCACACCAGGAGCCGAGAAGGCATTGTCCATATTATGTCATTGTTACCCTTTAAGTAAGCATATGCTCCAGTCAGCTTATCGGCACACATGTCAACCACTAGATCGTATATTTATAGGTATTGTCCGCGATACCTCACTGTAGCCGCTCAAGTGAGTCTGTGCTCTGGTCTGCTTATCGACAGCTTATGTCGACAAAATGAGAAATAAAGTGCATACTCGAATCCAGAGATTATGTATTATCTCGCATTGAGATTGCTGGCTAGTTGCATCCCTAACTGCATTTAGTCATGCCTTACCTCATCGACTTTATCAGACCTCAGGTCGTACATGTTTCCGATTTCTTTGCTCTTCTCTCTCAACTTGCGCTTGTAAGCTGTTGCAACATTCAAGGCATATGAAAGTAGCATTTCAAATTCCAATACACGTCGAGAGTAATTTGATTTATAAGACACCTATCTTCGGGGGGCTGCCCCAATTTCAGCGGCATGTGTTCAGCACCAGAGAAGAGCAACTGATTTTCAGGTCAAACACAAACACAGGTACACAGTCTTACCAGTGCAGCAGACCAAGTATACATACCAAAACTAAAAACCCAACTGCACACCCGTTCGTGATGTCCCTTACATTTCAGTTCTTCTTGCCTGGCCCGTGCGTAAACATCCACCTCTGTGCTGCTGGCTTGTTTGGGTTGGGATTTGAGGTGCGCATTGCGTTCGTGGATGCGCTGGGACTGGAGGTATTTCTCCCAGAACTTCTCAGGGGTGTACTGCAATCACATGCGAATGTGCATGCCAAGTCGATAGGTTAAATATCACGTATGTATTCATCGTAAAGGGAAATATGAATACAGTACAGTAGCACGGTATGTATGCTCAGCTGCATATTTAGATACATTATGTATATGGTACAAGTGCATGGGATGTATGTTCAGATGCATATACAGATAGATCATGTATAACACAAGCGCATGGTATGTATGTACAGTACGAATGTTTAGATGCATATATATATATATGTATATATATATATATTCAAATAGAGTGTCTATAACTCACATAACCTCTCCAGGGCGGATTGCGACCATGAACAGTGCAATTGCCCAAAAAAATCTATATTTTTTCATACACATATATGCGTGTACAGTGTTAATTTATATTTTATAGGATGTAGATAATTTCCCTATATACTGTGATGTGTACGTGGCACAAATCAATGTATGCTCCAAATTATCTCACACGTGCATATGAATAGTAATTCGAACCGCTCCTTCAACAGCTCTACAATTGAAGTGAGCGATCGAAGTCAATACTACACCTAAGACGCACGCACACAATGCCTGCTACTACAGACATACGTGATACAAATAAACACAGTGTCAATCTGAACATGCACGCAACAACATACACACCAACTACGTATAAATCGAGTGCAGAGTAATTGTGGGGTACTACGGTGACCACACACTATATTTCGCACGTACACACACCTTCTTCGGCACCGTTTCAGCGTACATGTGCTTGACAGAGGGATAGAGCTTGAATATGCTATTGATGACGCTCGGGGTGAATGTGATACTGATGGTATTGGTACCAGAAGAGTCTGGTGTTGGGTTTACTGTGGCTGGGGATATGCCGTCCTGCAGTTGATCAGAGTTTGCGCGAGGGAGCGCATTCTGTGCCAGTGGGAAGGAAGATAGTCGGTGAGCATATACACGCATTTATACAAGTGTATCTCCCATGTCTATAAGGGACTGAAAGCACCTATGTCAACTGCAGTGGCAGTTACTGGCAGGATGTAATGCTAGTGGTGCTTGAACCAGAGATTGTTGGCGTGGAGTTTGGTTGTGGCCCTGTTATATGGCGTTCCGATAGTGACAACTGCGCGCAACAGCGCAAGGATGATATGTGCACGAAATTACAAGGCATTTCGTGTAGGTGGAGTTAAAATGTTGGCGTATGTCCATTACAATGGTACTTTGTTAAAAAGGCACCTGTGACGATAATTGTGTGTGGTGTCATAGGTGTCATAGGTGACATAAGTGTCATGGGTGTTATAGTTGTCATAGTTGTCAGAAGTGTCGTAGGTGTTTGAAGTCTGTTGCGGTGTTTGCTGTGGCGAGGGCACTACCGCTCTGCAATCAATACGTATTGGCACACGGCAGAGCACTTGATATCAATCGCAGCAGAGGAACGATTGTGTGAGCAAGCGCTGTGGGTGTGAAGTACTTCAACGCAGAGGAAAGATTGTGTGATTGAGTGCTGTGGGTGTAACACTGTAACCATTGTGTAAGTAAGTACTTTGGGTGACATAAAGTGAAATCATTTCGATGAAATGCTGTGACTGAATAGAATGTAATGATTGTGTAATTGTGCTGTGGGTGACATAAAGTGAAAACATTGTGATGGAATGCTGTGACTGTAATAAAGTGTAACGATTGTGCAAGTTAGTGCTGTGGGTGTCATAAAGGGAAAACATTGTGATGAAATGTTGTGACTGTAATAAAGTGTAAAGATTGTGTAAGTAAGCGCTGTGAGGAACATAAAGTGAAAACATTGTGATGAAATGCTGTGACTGTAATAAAATGTAAAGATTGTGTAATTAAGTGCTGTGGGTGACATAATGGGAAAACATTGTGATGAAATGCTGAGAGTGTAATAAAGTGTAAAGATTGTGTAATTAAGTGCTGTGGGTGGTATAAAGTGAAAATTTTGTGTGATTAGATGCGGAGAGTGTAACAAAGTTGAAAGATTATGTAATTAAGTGCTGTGGGTGATATAAAGTGAAAATATTGTGTGATTAGATGCTGAGAGTGTAACAAAGTTGAAAGATTGTGTAATTAAGTGCTATGGATGTTATACAGAGCAAATATGATATTGTGTGACTAAGCGTTGAGGGCGCTATTAAGCGGAAAGATTGTGTAAAGTTCTGTGTGTGTAACACAGAGGGAAGTTCGTGTAATTAAGTGCTGTGGGTGGAATAAAGTGCGAATAGTGTGTGATTAAGCGCCGAGGGCGCTATGAAGTGTAAAGATTGTGTGATTAAGTACTATGAGTGTGTGACACTTTAACAGGCCATATGCGGCGAGATATTGCTGCAGTATGGTAGTGCATGCAGTGTTTGTATGACTGTGTGGTAGTAACCGTTGCTTTTACGCGCTCAACATACAACACTCGCTATATCCACTGACCACACGCTCGGACACTTGCGCATAAATGCAAATGTCAACCCATCAGTAGTACAAACACCCGACAGTTCACATGTCCTGTAAACTGTATGCCAACCCATCACTAGTACAAACGCCCAAAAGTTCACATGTGCTGAACGCTAAATGTCAACCCATCAGTAGTACAAACACACGACAGCTCACATGTACTGCACAATAAATGTCAACCCATCAGTAGCACAAACACCCCACAGTTCACATGTACTGCACACTAAACGTCAACCCGTCAGTAGTACAAACACCCGGAGGTTCACATGTACTGGACAGTAAATGTCAACCCATCAGTAGTACAAACACCCGACAGTTCACATGCACTGTAAACTGTATGCCAACCCATCAGTAGTATAAACGCTCAATGGTTCACATGTGCTGAACACTAAATGTCAACCCATCAGTAGTACAAACACCCGACTGAAAGATCACAGTACATCAACCCACCAGTGATTCACGCACCTCACACACGCATGAGATACCTAAACCAGAACAAACTCGCCCACTGTGACCGAAATAAACCGCTGGAGTTACTACGACAGCCACCTCCAGTTTCGGAAACCCCTGCAATGAAGGCCCTACACACGGTACGCTCAAAGACACTCCCACCCTATAGCAACAAATACACAACAGCTCTGCGTGTACATAACCATACACTACTGCTCACATCCCACACGCCATGTACGCCCACCATATCCCCATCCATGAGGTACCAACGCCAGCAATAGGTGGTGTAGGCAGGAATGAAAGCATGACGCAGCAAACTAGCATCAACGATGGATTCTGCTAGACACACAGTCCACACGGCATATGATTAGATGCAACGACCATGGCGCTCTATAGGCCATAGCAATAGTACACCTAACGCACACTACACATACCATACCATACCATACCAACGACACGCCTAACACACATCCTACACACCACACATACCATACCATACCATACCACCGGCACGCCTTAGACACATCCCACACACCACACATACCATACCATACCATACCACCGGCACACCTAACACACATCTCACACACCATATTCTCACTCCAGAATTCGTCGTCGGTCAGAGTGCCTCCCCCCACCAGCTGTCTGTGCAGTCGCTTGAGACTCTCGTCTGTGTTGAGGGCTGTGAGCTTTTGTTTCTGCTCCAGTGTTAAGTTGTCGAAGTGCTTCTGCCGATCCTCGGGCTTCAGCCGCTTGAACATGAGAGTCACTAGCACGTCTCGACATTTGTTCATAAGTTCCTGTGCGTGTGTGTTAGTATAAGAGGGTATCACTATATGGCATCGGGGTCTTCCCTTGCGCATGTGTAGGATGTAGATAACTATCGTCTGTATATATGTTTTGGGTCTACCCAGATGTATTTGAACGGTACGTAGGGATTGGTCAGGAGTGTATGGAAGTGTGTATAGGGACAAACGTATCCACCAATACGCATCACGTGGCAAGCAGCCATGCACAACAAATTTTCATACGTTATGTTAATGCTTGAGATTTTAAACGTATGTAGGAGATAGGCACGTTCCGACAAACCTGGGCATTCGATTGTGCTTCGGGGAAGATAAATGTGTACGGCACATCTTTAGTCTCTCCCGTTTTAGTCTTGAAACTGCGTTTAATCTGCAACTTGACCTGTTTTGCTCCCGGTTTTCCCGGGCGTACGTTTGTGATGTCCATAATGGGAATCATTATAACCTGCAGACATATGTGCGATAGTCATGAGAGGTGTATGGTGGTGGAGTTATTAATAGAAATCATTATGACCTGCAGACACATGTGCGATAGTCATGGGAGGCAGATGGTGGTGATGCTATTCATAGAAATCATTATAACCTGCAGACACATGTGCGATAGTCATGAGAAGTATATGGTGATGTTATTGGTGATATGAGTGACATACATTAGTTGTGTATGTTAGAGTTATACATTAGTTGTGTATTTTAGTGCTGTACAATAGATGTGTATCATGGTGATATACACTACTTGTGTATGTGAGTGATACACATTAGTTGTGTATTTTAGTGTTATATATTAGATGTGTATCTTAGTGTTATACATTAGTTGTATATGTGAGTGATACACATTAGTTGTGTATTTTAGTGATATATATTAGATGAGTATCTTAGTGTTATACATTAGTTGTGTATGTGAGTGATACACATTAGTTGTGTATTTTAGTGTTATATATTAAATGTGTATCTTAGTGTTATACAGTAGTTGTGTATGTGAGTGATACATATTTGTTGTGTATTTTAGTGATATATATTAAATGTATATCTTAGTGTTATACATTAGTTGTGTATGTGAGTGATACACATTAGTTGTGTATTTTGGTGTTATATATTAGATGTGTATCTTAGTGTTATGCATTAGTTGTGTATGTGAGTAATACACAATAGTTGTGTACTTTAGTGTTGTATATTCGTTGTCTGTCTGAGTGATATGCACTAACTGTGTATTATAGTGGTATACAATAGTTGTGTATTTTAGTGTTTTACATTAGTTTATGCCTTTTAGTGATATCCACTAGTTGTGTGTATGAGTGTTTTACACTAGTTGTGTATTTTAATGTAATTAATTAGTTGTGTATTTGAGTGCTATAAATTAGTTGGATATTTTAGTGGCATATACTAGTTTTGTATATGAGTGATATAAACTAGTTATGTATTTAAGTGATATCTGCGACGAGAATCAAACAATCTGCGCGTTATATCGACGAATATGATTTAAACACCAGCACAGCAGCAGTAGTCAGGTACGCAGCAAACCGTGAGAAAGGATTGTCTATGATGGACACTCGAGATCAGATTTAGCCAGAATAATACAGCACCAGAAACAGTATACCAAGTAAGACTCGACATTAGCTACTAAAACCACAACACACTGTGAAACCATACCTTATCGGATCCCTGTTGGACAAAGTAGATACCCTCACTGAAAATAAACAGTCCGATAGTCCAGTCTGTGTCTTTTCTGACGAGTTTTACATTGCACTCGAACAGATTCTGTTCGTTGGGTGTTGCGGATAGCACAATGCTACGACCAATGGTCTCGTGGTCGTTGGCATTATTCATAGTGCCACAAGTCTTGTAGCTATGCGTTGGCCCTCCCACTATCTCGCCGAAGTCCCTCGAATGGCTCAGACAAGTGTACAGTAATAAGCGCTACACTAAGACTGTACTCACCATAAGCGGTTAAACGGGAGTGGAGAAGGATACTACCAACATTGAGTACAACCGCTATATTGCAAGGTAGTGATGCCATCAACTACCACCGGCTAACAACCCCTATGCAGAACCTTTGAATACGTGTGATACCGATGCTAAAACGTCATAGGTGCGGACTCATCGAGCCTGTCTGTATATGTTTTAATGATAGGGCAAGCCAGCTTATGCGCAGGTAGATGTACAACAGTTGCATATACTTTCACAATACTTCGCTTGGTGACTGAAGCTCACTTGCCGTGCACTGTAAGATTTGACGCTGTTCCAAATAATAGCTGACGCTACAATTCTATCGACGTAAAAGAAACAGAGAACTATGCGAATGGCCTCGACTTCGTAACGTTAACAATTGCCAAGCTACTTGTATATAACCCTCGAGATGTATGTATGTCTTTACGCATCTTGCGTACAGGATACTTATTACGTGTGGGTGTTTATTACACAATCAATTTCATCAGGCTCAATATGTGTATTTTTTTAATTACAAAATGCCTGCCATAGAGTTATAAACTTGTATGTAGTCTCGTAGAAATCATGACTACCAAGGATCCCGCGTAAAATGTCTCATTTTCTAAATATAGATATTCATCTGCCATTGGTAGGTCATATCAGGTCTATTAATAGCTTGCGAATGGAAGCACGTGCACCTCGTATTACCCTTTGATACAGAAGTAGTAATGTTCCACCTGTAGACCACTTTCCGCGCAATGCAAGCTTACTGTATGTGCCCGCAAATAACATAATCGGTTTCCGGACACGCACATACTTAGGACACCAGAAGTCGATTTGTACCCAAGCGTCTTTGTAATTAATATCAGGTGGTCCTCAAAATTGTGCATCGACAAGTTTGACCCCCGTCACTACATCAACACTTAATTTAACCGGTGGTTGAAAATGGTTGAAACTGTTAAAGCCACGACAGGCGACGTTGTCGCTGTTGATAGCGATGCTTCGTGTTTCAAAAAGATGAACGTACGAATGTATGTAGCACTACCTCCACAATATATTGGAAATGCTCTCCAAGGGGTTCGCGATTTATTAGACGAGAAGATCTTAAGGTATGCACTGTCTGGATGATCGCCGCGTAAGTGTAGTAGTATTACTGTTTAATTTACTGTATATATATATATATATATATATATATATATATATATATATATATACGCACACACACACACACACACACATATATATATATATATATCCATCCATCCATCCATCCATCCATCCATCCATCCATCTATCTATCTATCTATCAATCTATCTATCTATCGATCGATCTATCTATCTATCTATCTATCTATCGATCTATGTATATATATAATAATATACATATATATATATATATATATATATATATATATATATATATATATATATATATATATATATATATATATATATATATGTATCATGTCTGTATCTATATTCATATCTATATCCATGTAATGACAACAACATCATCAGATCTGTATCTATATCTTGTATATATATATATATATATATATGCATGGATGTGATATATATATATGTGTATATATATATATATATATAATATATATATAATAATAATATATATATATAATAACATAATAATAATATAATATTAATAATAGCCATGTACATAACATGTATATAATATACATTACACATGTACATAATATAATTATAATATATTATTATAACATATAATAATATAACCATATAATATATAATAATAATAATAATAATATTACATATTAATAATAATATAATAATAATAATATGGTTGTAATAATATGCTATTAGTATGCATAATATTATTAATATTGCGTGTAATAATTATATTATTGATGCATTATATTATACATGGTATGCATATAATATGTAATATAATATACATATTATATGATAATAATAATAATATTATGCATATGTATTATAATAATGTATGTGTGATGAATTGTATTGGTACATACATAACAGTGTACAATAATAATGCCATTATGTTATAATGATATATAATACATATATATTAATAACATATATTAATATTAATATTAATAATAATATCACCATCATCATCATCATATTACCACACATCACACACTTGCATCATGCATCACGCATGTAGCAATAATGTATTATTATTGGCAATAATATATTATTATATGTAATATTATATATTGCACATGCCAGCCAATAATAATTATTGGCATGTATTAATAATATGTAATATATATAATAATATATTATATAATATTAATATTATTATAATATTATTATAATATATAATATTAATATACATATAATAATATATACATAATATTATTATATTGCTATATGCATGCATGCATATATACATAATACAAAAAAATACATGCATGCATTTTTTATATATATGTATACACATGCGTATAAATAATACAATAATATACCATTATTATTATTATTATTAATATATATATATACGTATATGTTAATACATGCATGCATGCAGTCATAATAATATGTATGATGTATATGTATATAATAATTGTATTAATATATATATGTATACATACATCATCGAATATCTCATATTCATTAGCCTCTTATCCATGTATAAACATATATGGATGTGATGTATATGTATTTTGTATATATCTAATGTATGCATATATGTGTACATCCATGCATTCATACGTACGCATGCGTATTATATATTATTGTATATATATAAACATATGTAATATATGCATTGCATGCACGACACACATCACCACATCATCATCATCATATCATCATATGTATGTTATTGTTATATATATATATATATAATATATATATATATATATATATATATATATATATATATGTATATATATATATATTATATATATAATATATGCATGGTATGTATAAGCATATGTGTATGTGTATGCATATGCATATATATATATATATATATATATATATATATATATATATATATATATATATATTATATTTCTCTTTCTGTTTTTTTTTTCTGTATCTGTATCTGTTTCTATATCTGTATGTGTATTTTTGTTGTTGTAGAGTTCTATGTAGATATAATACGTATATTTTTTTGTATATGTATACACATGTTTGTGTACATATCATTCTGACCCGTGCACCAAATCACATCTAGTGATTATTCTATATTGCTTCTCGAGATTGGACACACAGTGCTCGCCCACTGGCAATAGCATATAGCATAAACTAACTCATACAGTGTATATGCCGCAGGTACAATGATGTCCTTGGCGGAGTCTTATTATGTTATGACACATTACGAGCACAACAAACTTCAGCACGCACTATCAGTGACTCTCCCTTCGGCCATTTCGACGTGGACGCGTCACTGCTACTGTTCGCCCCCATCATCGGATCGGAAATGGGTAAACATAAGTGTGATATTGTCGGTTACATGTGTGTATGATTGTCTTAATGTTGGTAAATAGAGTATAAGGATGGTTAAACATAAAGGTGATAATGTCGGTTCCATGTGTTTATGACCGTCTGAATGCTGGTAAATTGGGTATAAGGTTGGTTAATCATCATTGTACAGTTGAATGAGTGTAAGACGTCTTAATTCTGGTAAATGGAGTATGAGGTTGGTGTAGAGAAAGTGACGCTTGTCTTGGTGCTTTTGATTGTTCCGCTGAAATTGTGAGGTTGTATACTTGGTGAGTGGTGTGCTTCATTGGCTCTGGCGTGTTAGAATCGGATCACGTCTATTTCTCAAGCGTGCCGGTCGAAGAAAGTAAGGTGCGCTGATTTTATCATGGCATGTCTTGGCTAGGCACGAAATGTTCTTGATAGTTTACTTGTAGTGGCTAGAGAAGTTACTGCTATACAAATGAGATGCTAGCGGCATTAGCAGTTACAGAGATGACTTGTTTAAGTACCTGTTGAGTGCAATACGTAGTTCTTGTTCGTACTGTGGCGCACTACGACTATGTGTGTGCTTTTAAAACGTACAAGGCTTTTATAGTGTCCACAGCATATACTCAATCCAGTTTGCTAATTTCGATTGCATTAGTGTATGCATCGCTGAGGTTAGCTGACTACCGGGCGTGTATCGTGGTAGCGTTGTCTTACGAGTTGCTGTGACGCTACAATTAGACGTCTTTAGATTGTTTTGGTTTGTTTTGTTCCTCTGATATTCGATGAAGCTTCCACGGGCTCGGTGTATGAGGACGTATTCACTGCTGATGCCCACTTCTCGTTTGGTTCTCATCTTGTGTGAATCTAGAGCGCCTTGTCTCAAGCGTTCCCTTTGACCTCTCAAGGTACAAATGCGCTGGCAATGACAGGCGATGGAGAACCTCGACAGTTGTTATCTGTCGACAGAAGTCGTTTTTGTATGCACTGCTTGCATGGTGTTGTATATTCTGTGTAACACCGTCTCTAACCTTTACCGGCCTTATTCATATGTACAGTGGGTATTGTTCACAAAGTTTCCGAGGACCACGTGGGTATTCTGGTGTTTGGATCGTTCAATGTGTCGATTCCTAAAAACTTCATACACAGGTACGTAGTAGCAAAGTTATGATCTCTCTATACATATCCCACTGCGCAATTGTTTACATCTGTTTGTTTTAATTTGTTCGTGCATTCGGTATTTTCATTGTACGCGAACTCTGCAGCCTCCAAGAATCTTGCAGCCGCGCGCAAGAACTATAGGAACTGTTTGCTTGTGTAGTGCTGTAACTTGTGAACATATTGCAAATAATATTTATTTCTTGTATGGGCGCACACACCTGAAGACACATGGCCACAGACGTCTAACAACTTCTACGGAAGGTACAGCTAAACATTCGTACGACAAACAGTTAGACACGCCCGATATTTTTAAGATAAGGGCTACCTAAGGAACATCTCATTGACTGTCTCTATATACAGTGATCCGATATACGACAATTCATTGGACCATCTCATTTGTTAGCTATCTACACAGTGAGCTGACGTACGACAATTTATAGGATAACCTCATTAAGAGTGTCTCTACAAAGTAATTTGATGTACGACAATCTAATAGAGCGTCTCATTCACTATCTCTCTACACAGTGATCTGATATCTGACAATCTAGTAGACCGTTCCATCCACTATCTCACTACTTTGTAATCTGATATACGACAGTCTAATGAACCGACTCATTCGCTATTTCTACTCAGTGATCTGATGTACGACAAAGACGAGTTCAAATGGTACGATCCGGCGGATGACAGCGGAGTACGATTCGAAGAAGGGAGCACAGTTCGCTTTGAAATACAAAGGTATGGTCTATTCCTCCCTCGCTCTGCAGAGAAAGTGAATGCTGCCCTTCCCCCCCGTCCCCCGTGCCTCAGTGTGCAGTCATGGTTGTGTGAGCCATGTGCGACGCAACGAGAGTACAGGCTTGCAGTAGAGCATCTTCCAACAAGGGCGCACATATGCTTGGCTTCCAGTTGGTTGTAGATGATTGAATATCGTTTCTATTACGGCAATTTGCTAACTTGCATAGTGTATGTTGTCGAGGGTTATCGGCGGAGTTACACAAATATATTACATAGGAATTACTCCTAATACTATCCGCACACTCGTATGTTTGCATAGGCGTATCGTCGCTCGGATATAACCCCATGACGTGTTCATATGCCCAGAATAGGCTTGCACGGCTATTCTACGGTATGATGCATGTGCATTTTAACTGATACATTGTTGTTGCCTGGTTGAACTAAAACAGCTGGGAAACAAAGAATGACGTCTTCTATATAATCGGCGCCCTACCAAGCGACAAGAAAAGAATAGTAAGTATATGATCCATATTCTCTTAAGTACTCTTGTGTCTGGGTTCTGACGTATCGGTTTAGACTATAATATACGTGCAAAGGCCGCTTTGTGTGCAATGATTTTTAGGTTATCGGGCAGGAGGGTATGATTTTAAGCGTTTGTTGTCGTTGTGTCCTTTTTGCAACTCACAGACCATTCATCTTGGTTCACAATATCACTGGTGTTTTTTTGATGCTGTATTTCACTGTCCGCTATTATAGCTTTATATAATGCCAAACATAAGTGTCTCGTGACATGCACTAATTCATTAAGCGGCAAGTCCGATAACCCGATAATCCGTGTGCTATGTTCCATATATATTTTATCCAGTGGAACAGTATTTAGTAGGATAAGAAATAGATATGCAACACTCGAGTTTGAAAAGGTCATCCCTTTGCTGAAGGGGCTTTTTCATTTTCATTTTTGTTTTATTAGGTGATTGCCAACGCAGAAGCAGGCGAGGAAGAAGAATTCGAGGCAGAAGACTTGGAGTTGGACAACAAAACAATCGAGGACTTAGAAGCAAACGGTGTTGTGAGCAGTGCAGAAAGTGACGCAGAGACAGGAAACGCCATCGTTTCTGTCAAGCAAGAACAGTTTGACGCGAGTATTACGAATGCGAATGCGGGTACCGGAACAGTCGAGAAGGTTAGGAAAGTTAAGAAGGAGAAGAAAGACAAGAAAGACAAAAAGTCACGGAAAAGAAAAGTGAGCGAGGCTAAACCTGTGGGGGAAGCAGAGACAGCCGAAGTAATTCAGGAAGCCCCGCAGGAACAGAAGAAAGTGAAGAAGGAGAAGAAAATTAAGGAGGAAAAGAAAGATAAGAAGTCTAAGAAGTCTAAGAAATCCAAGAAATGATTTAGCAAATACTTAGTTAGTTATTAGGGTGTAAATAGAGGACCACAAGGCAATAAACGTGTATGAATTAGTGGTGCTACCATAGCTTCTTTCGAATATGCTTGTTCTTAGTCATGACCCTCTAAAGAAAAATTAAAATTATTCTACAACGGACTAAAACTTTGCCTTGGTTCAGTTTACAATCATCGTACACCGGCTAACAGGAAATATTGAGAGGTGTACCATCTGGCGTGTGGGCGTGTGAGAAACTGGAAATAAATGAAGCTGGATAGAGAGAGGAGCGAATAGGAGAGAACACTCTCATCCTACAATGCTATATCTTCAAGTGCATCGAAAATGCTTCTGGAATATGCAACGCTTTGCAAATATCGTAAACATGTATTTCCCTCAACTTTCAAGCCTCAGATATCAGTAGTACAAATACTATTTATATTTAAGACGGTTACTGAGAGATGTTGTGTGGAGCACTGCACAAGGCCCGAAAATCCGTTACCACATTTGACCTCTTTTAAAGAATACCTCGAGTAAATACGTCTCCCACTCTAATAGAGAGTCCGAGCCTCCGAGGTAAACATTATATATAAATCACATGTCTAGTCTCTCTCTGCTGGGTCTAAGCTGGGGTGTAGATGGTAATAAATCAAGTCTAAATATGTAGTATTTACTGATTTGACATTCTGCAAAGGGCCTTTATTTATACCAGCATCTCCCAAAGGCAAAATATGAGTTATTCATGATGAAGGAGGTCTGTTCAAAACGTGGCAGAAAGCAGCCAGCGTAGAGTCGTAGACTCATCCCAATTCCCATAGGACATAAATAGGCAGACAGACCGAAATGATAAACAAAGCACGGCTTCACATCTGCCGTTTGCAGGACGCCCTGGGGACTGAAAGCGTAGAATTAGAAGTTACTGTATATATATGTATGTATGTCATACACAGCCTCCTACTTTTTTAAAAAACAAAGAATATCAGTATTTAGGCTATTTTTATGTACATATGTACATAATAATACTATTGTTTTTGAAAAAAACATGCATGTTCGATTTTTAGAGGTATGTACTGTGTTTACATATTGTACTGTTCTTATAAAAAAAACAAAATAGTTAGATTGGTTGTCTCTCTTTCTCCCCATGATAAACTTTATGTCTCTAGTAGTATTTAGTAGTCTACTGTCCCACTCACTCTCTCTCGCTCAATCTCTCTCTGTGTGTGTATAGAGTAGAGATTGTATTTATAGACTAGTAGAGAGAATTGTCTCTTTTCAGCTATTTACTAAAAAATAGAAACTAAAATACCAGTAAATAGTGGACTAGTAGTAGAGACCTATAGTGAGTCTCTGAGAGACAAAAATACTATTAGAGAGAGGCTCTCTCTCTCTCTGGACTCTTGAGTGTAGACAGTATTTAGTGTAGTCTGTAGACAGTATTTACACTGTAGAGTGTAGAGTTGTAGACTGTACATAAATAGACTTTTTTAGTCAACAGTAGGGTATTTTTATATATAATTAGACATTTTTTTCTGTTGAACTGTTGAGGGTTGACCCGATTCTTTTCTACACAAAGTTATTTTTATATAGAAAAGTTGTATATATTTATCGTCAATACGTCATACTGATAAATAGCCTTTTTTTTTTTAAATGAAGAACGTACTTACACCCACGGGCCATGGCTGCAGTCAGACATAGAATAGGCCTTGGAGCTCCGGAGATGGGGCCTATGGTCGCAGACTTCAATACGTGTTTTACTTTTTGTGAAAATGTACTTCGTTTTACGTTAACGCTTAGTTTTGAAACCGTTTTCCCGTTTCACTGGGATCCAATTCTTAAAACCAATTTTGTTTGGATCTGCCATATTCAGCCCAATTAATAGCTGTTATGTTTTGCCAAAAGAAAATCTGTCCAACTATAAACAACATAACAAATATTTTGGTGAAAGGTAGTTGGCGGATTATGGCAAATATAAGGGCGGGCACAAACCCAGACACCTATAACGCATGAAAACGTAGTACATTTTACGTTAACGCAATAATTCGAAAGCGTGTTTACGTATTGCGAATAGCAGTCTGGCCTTGCGGCCTGGCCCTGGGGTTGGGTAGCTGGGAGACCTTATGTATGTCAACGGTATGATATTTACCTGTTTTTGGGGTTTCTACAAAAAAGGCCAAAAAAAGTGTTGTACATTTATACAAAAGGTCGTTTCTTATAAAACATGAGTAATGAAAAACAAGTTAATAGAACAAAAAGTCTCTATATTTGGGAATTTTTACACCCGTGTGAAATGTTTATTGCAAAGAAAAACGAGAGTAAAAAATTATATAAATATTCATATACAACAGTCTACAAAACGGTGGCAGCCTCACATGCTCACAGCCCTCAATCCTGCGACTCCTTTGAAAACTCTGAGGAGCGAGGGCTAACCCTCTAGCTCTACTCTCTATCTCTAGTAGAGTAAGAGGACTAGAGAGAAGCTAGTATTAGAGAGGACTAAGGAGTTGTCGGGACGCCGCGTCCTGGCCGGGGACGGGAGCTTGTCTTGACTCATATTAAAACTTGAGCCCTAAAACTGAAAAACAATGATATTTTCGGTTCGGTACCTACAATTTCTAACTGCTTGTTTTTTTTATTGAATTTTTTTAATCTTTTGTTGGGTACATATATATAAAGTTTGAAAAATAGATGTAAATAAATATGTTTGAAATTCTGTAGGGAATAGAGTAAATGGACCATCTATACAACAATGCGAAATACTATTTGAGAAAAAAAATACTTGGATAAATTCCATATATTAAAAAAACACATTTTCCAGAGTTATTTCTACTTCTGTTTAGTACCCATACTTAAGCCACGGAGTACAGAGTAAAATGAAGATTGGAAATCATAGCGAATGAAATAAATGGAAGTATCGGATCACACCAACGTGGCGATCGATGTCATTCTTCTCGACAAATTATATTCTCGAGAGCACCACACCGCTTCAGAACAGAATTTCATTAGCGTTTAGTAAACCAATAGAATATCATTTCGAAAAATATATTTATATTGTGTCAGAACGAAGTCCAGAACTCAGACAATCCGGTATTTTTTATACCCGGTGGGCCTTTGATCCTTGGGCTTGAGGTACAGTACCAACTTTAAAAATAAACGCATTAGGAAGTGGGCCGTGGGGGCCTGGGTTGGTAAACGACACCGACATTTTCCTAAACGACATGTACGACGTGTCGGCCGACATGCAGGCAGGGGGATGTCGTCGTTGTACAGTGTCCTTTGTACCAATTTTGCCGACATATAGTTTTTCATTCGAAAAAAATATTCAGCCAATAAAACCACAGTAAAATCTCTACACCAATGAGTTTCGTGAACACAAGTTATCAATTACACCTGAAAATAAAACGAAATGCACCTCAAGAATTTGCAAATATGAAATATTCAAATATCCAGGACATTTGTCATTTGACAATAACAGAAGTAAAAATAGTAAATACACAAACCCGACACCCAAAATGCAACATTAATGCATGCACAATAACAATTACCATATTATGTAGTTGTTCATTTGATGTGTAAACTAAATATGTAAATATGTAGTATTGTAGCAGCTTTTTGCGCGACTTTTATGCTTCTTCATAAAAATTGAAACCTTAAGCTTTGAAGCTATAGGTATAATGATAGTATGAGTGAAGTGGTTCGTGAAACGGTTATCAATTGTCATGTTTATTGTTTGTTTGAAACGAATTGTGTTAGCATCTGTAAAAAGCATTTAATCATGGTAGTGCGTCGTCGACAAACAACAGTCCAAGATTACACAATACACAACAAACGCCTACATAATGCGCCCAGGCAAGAAAGTACTCCAAAGTGACCGTTATGAATATAATAAAGTCGGAAAAAAAAACAGTACATTTAGAAAAATACTGGTGGTCCTACTAACCTGGCCTACTGCACCCAGACTATCGTGGGGAGGACCGACACCAACATGTCAGTGCCGACATGTCGGGACGACATACAACCAAACGACATGTACGACGTATCGGCCGACATGCAGGCAGGTGGGTGTCGTCGTTGTCGGGTGCTGGGTGCAACCCAGTAAAATATTGTGTTGAGGGTCTCTACCTCGCGCTAGTCGGTTCCCTACCCCAGACTCCAGAGAGAGAGAGATCAAGCACATTAATTAGGAGAAGTCACAATTTTTTTAATATTGTACCACAACAAAAAGGTCCGAGTCTGAGCTTGAGTATGGAGTCTGACTTTCTGAGTCGTAGGTCTAACGGCTGAGGACTGATGACTGATGACTGAGGACTAAATAGGAACCTCTTTTACAATAGCATCCAGGCCAGACAGACCCAGGAGTGTAAAGAGACCTGGGCTACTTTAAAAGCAGGGGCTAAATAAACGCTGATCCACGCAGCCCTGAGCCCACTCTCTTGGTCAGGTTGAGCGCCGTCGAGGACTGAAAGGGCTAAATAATCACAAATATTTTGTTTAATTTTTTTTTCATCAATCTCTACCATAGCCATACATAGCCTTCTTCTAAAAACAAACACCATATTTATGTACATACATAACCTTCTAAAAAACCCCTCTAAATACATCTTCAGCATTCGAAAATTATTTTAGTAAAATAACAACAAATATAAAATTGTCACCATCAGCCATCAGGTGTCAGCCTGTCAGTATCTGTCAGCCGTCAGGCCAACACGCGCCTGATCGCCCCCACCCCACCCCACCCCACAGAGTTTTTTTTTTTTTTTTTTTGGGAGGGAGGGGGGGGGGGGGGGAGTGGGGTGATTAGAGGGGGGGGGGGGAAAGAAATCCAGTAAGAAACCATAATCTTGTTCGTGCTTGGCATCGTGCTGTGAGTCGCTGCGGGCCCGCGGCTCTGTAGTAATATGTGACCCGTGAATCGTGGTAAGACCGTTGGCCCGTGGCTCATGGCCCATGATCTGCCGTGGGGCGCGAGCGTGGTCCGAAAAAAGTTCATGAGGAGGACTTAGGACTGAATTTTAAGGATCATCGACCGCGCGAGTCTGTGAGACAGTGAGAGTGCGAGCCCGTGAGTCCGTGACCGTGTGTCAAACTGACGTCTCTCTACTAAATAAACAATAGAGAGTGAGTAGTGAGTAGTGACGACGGACATAAGCTCTTTATGTGTTTATATACTTTATTGGTTTTTTTGTTTCTAGAAAATCGAAATATTTATTAGAAAAAAAAATCATTTTTGTGGTTCGGAGCATGGTTCGAATTTTCAAACTATTATTTATAATATTTACATATCAAATGCCTATAATATATATATATATATTAAAATACGTACATGCACATACATATTTATACAAGTTACATACTAGTTACGGCTTGGTATACACATTGATTAAAATCACTGAAACCAACTTAAAGATTCTCAAACACTACTGCAATACAGGTAATAGCGCACGAATACATCTCAAAAAGTGATCATCTATTGCAGGTGGCTCTGACCAAAGTTTGGTTTGTAGGTTTCGTTCAAAACTGTTCTCACACCGAATTTCGTCTGCACTATAAACAAGTCTGAGTCGTAATAATAGGAATCACGTATTGAAGAATTATATTAATCGACTGTGTGCTACCTCACTCTAAGGAAAATATGATGATGAGTAAGAAAGGCTCTGCCTTAAAATTTGATGAGCGCGGTAGTAATATTAGTATGTTTCCTACAACACAATACGACTTCGAAGACATACACTCTGGTGCCAAATATGCTTGCACTTCAATTGCAGTTTTGGCTGGTTCAGTATTGCTAACACTGGGCGAGGGTTCGGCCAAGGCGTTCGCTACAGAAGAGAGTGTGCGTACGTTGATTGAAGAGGGGTGCAAACTACAAGGAAACTGGATAGACATTAACGAGTCCAGAAACTCGAAGGGTACGGTACAGAATATGGCCGCGGTTGATGAAATCTGCAACCTAGTAGAAAGTCCGGCTCGCACAGCGCCTTCCTGCCTTTGGGGACAACTTTGTGGAAAAGACTACGGTATGGATATAGCGGACGCGGTCAGATCTTTAGTTGTGAACAAAAACGAGGTCACTGTGTACGTGCTGACTGTGCATAAGCACTCAACGATGGTTGCGTTCCTGGGGAAAAGTGGTGTGGTTGTTTTCGATTCACATAGAAGAGAGCGTAGGTTCGGATTGGCTCCGGGGGAAAATGACGAGAGTGGCAGCGTACTGGTGCGTCTCAAGGACACCGAAAGTTTGATTTCATACTTCCATAGATTGTACTGCGCAACGCAATTCCCTGAGAGTTTATTTACTTTACAACAACTGACTGCTGAAGGGGTGAACGATGTAGCCGCGACGCATTTAATTAACAGATTAGCACTCGCGTCAAGTGCTACAGTACAGTTCAGCCTGGAACGAAGTCTGCCCGATTTGACTAAGAAACAATCAAGAGGCAACAATTCGTCGAATTCGCTATCTTCGATATCATCGATCTTCAAGAAGAAAACGTCATTCTTCACTAAGAGGTCTGCGCTACCAACTGCATAAATAGGTTTATGGACAGATCTTCACTTATCACAATATGTGGGTACACAATAATTAACAACGACTTAGAATTGCATCAAAATTCACATTATATGTAAAAACGAGTGTCAGTAAACGAATCGAGAACACCAAAATTTGGCACATAGTATAGCTGATGGCAGCCAAAAATAAAACACGATATACTTTGATTTTTTTGTCGGTACAAAACTATCGGTTTGGTACGATACCTAAGTTGACCTATGAAGTAAAGCGGTATACTGTTTTCATTTATATAGTATCAGGAATGTGGGTGGAGAATACTCATCACAGGACTGGCTTTAGTCGCTAAAATAGGTGGTTGTATAGGAAAGCAGAGTTTCACTATTTCGGGGGCTATTGTCATTATGAGCTTGTGTTATCGAATATCGCGTACGCATATTTTACTGGTTCAAAAAAAAAAATAGCATATTTTATGTATATCTGACTCGCTGTGCCTATCTGTGTACTCAAGACCTGAGGCATTGGCCAAAGGTATTCGACTACGTATGATAAGATAATACCGTCGCTATCTATAGTTGTTGCAAATGAGCATGCTATAGGCTACGACGGTAAGAACAGCAACGACGAACAGTTGCAAAATGATAATTTATTAACTAAATAGCGCCACTAAAAAAGAGAGACCAGAATACACTATCCTGGCAGGAAATGAATTGTCCCGGCAGGAAATGAATTGCTAATAGGCCTGCAGGACCTACATCAGGACTGATCACGACTTCTGACGGTGATATTGTGAGTTTGTTGGCTGCAACTCGTGCAAGTTTGCAACAAACAGTCAACATCAGTATTTGGTCCTTTTTTTCTAAGTTTTTTAAAAGACAAAGAATATTTACTGATAATAATTTGTGATTTTGTCGTCGAGTCGTCAACCCCACCCCAGTCCCCAAGACCCGAGTGGCCCAGTCACCACAATAAAAGCTAAAAATAGAATTGCATGGGATAAAATTACCGGCCATGGAAATTTGAAGTTCGATTACATAGTAGAGAGTAACAGACCAAATCATCGGCATCGAGGAAAGTAACTACTTTCGTACGCAGTGTCACGGGCAAACTGCTGCATAACTTCGAATACATACTTACTATTAACAGTGTCAATCTCATTCTCTTCAGCCTTGCACAGACACTTGAATACTGGGGCATTATGCTAAGACTCAGAGCAATATTGTGTCAAGCACATACAGCACCGCTCATGCGGATACAATTGCGCACCAATACTTCCAGTAGAAATGTGGTGCAATATATAGTGCATCCCGACGAAAGAGTCAGATCCAGAATCCCTGCTGGCGTCGAACCTATGAAAAGTATGAAGCTATCGAAATCAGGGAAGCTACACGTACAAGTGCAAACATTCCCACACAACTACTACAATAGTGCTAAGCAGAGTTACAAAGAGCAGATGACTGTGCTGCGAAAAAGATGGGCTGCGGAATTTGCTGCTGAGAAATTGGCACGAGCTAAAGCCGATGAGGGTGTGTATATTTTATAATCTTACACGTAGTTTATGATACATATATATATATATATATATATATATATATATATATATATATATATATATATATATATATATATATATATATATATATATATATATATATGTGTGTGATGTGTATGTATATATTTATATGTAGTAGATGTTTTATATATATATATATAAACATATAAATGCACACACATTCACTCACACCCACACAATATAATATATGCATATATATAATATATATATATATATATATATATATATATATATATATATATATATATATATATATATATATATATATATATATATATGATGTGTGTGTGTGTGTGTGCATGTATGTACAATCATCACACATTGTATATATATATATATTTATATTTTTTGTGTATTTTATTACATACATATATATATATATATATATATATATATATATATATATATATCTATATCTATATATATATAAATTATATTGTTCTGCCCTTTATGCAGACTTTCGCCTGTCCGTTATATTAAATGGACGTCGTCGTCTGTTCAGCCATCTACTTTCATACATTGTTGTGCAAATTGTTTATTTTAGCTGCGGACAGTGTATATGCTACTCAGTGAGTACCTGTTGCATATGTGGTCGTTGGATGAGTATATTTATGCCATACCGCATATCAGTGGCTCGAAATGCAGTTTGGCACAGCCTAAGTGTCTTTTTTCTAGCACATATGTCGCACTTTATTGCTACACGCTGCTCACATTGCGTCTATGAAACTTCTTACCCTTTTCACTCTCAGAAATGAGAATTAAGGAGAGCAGGCGTGTGGCAGCTTATCGCAGAGAGAAAGAAATGATGTTGGAAGTGAACAGGTATGCACTGGTTGTATAGTGCGGTCTTGCCTACGTGTCGCCCCACACTTAGCAAGTGAACCTATTGTAGCCACTCTGAGCCAATGCGTAGGATTTACGTCGGCCGACTATACCATGATATAGTTGCGAACATTGTCGGCATTACTGGTGGTTGTTCATATGGAACCTCAGACCAGCCGAGGACCCCATGATATCCACATGCCATGGTTTTGCATACAATCTCATGGGAGTGTAGTCGTTTCGATGTATTTAATCAGCACGTTGTTGCATCCCCTAGTTCCCATGGGGGTATCGGTTAGGCTGTGATCACTGCAATGTGTGCTGTGGTTTTCTACCCCGCTTCAGGGTTGTGAGTGCTGGCCTTTCTGGCGTTCCATGACTTTCCTTGACACCCACATGGTGACAGCATACTAGTGTGTGTACCTTACATTTCACTGGTTTAATCCTGTAGGATACAAACCTGTCTTTGCTGTGATCATCTCCCTCATGTGAGTTGGTGATCTTCTTCTGGCATTGAAGTTGTCTCAACAATGTTAACAACCTGATAGCTTCGCTCTGTGGTATCTGATCGTATTTTCACATCCATCAACGTAGGAAATTGATGTCAGCTGAGACAGAGTTAGTTCAGCGTGAGCGCTATTCCATCCATGAGAAGGCGAGAAAGGTAAGTGTATTGCTACTTTAAACATGTGTATCACATATTCATTAACCGACGTGTTATTCTGTGACCCGTCACATGGAAAGTTGGTTTGGCGTCCTTCTAGCACGTGGCCGTATTTCATGTGCACATTCGCAAACCCAGATCCGTCGATACCTATACACAAGCCTGCATTGTCCTATCGCGTTGAACCATGAACATCAGCTGCTATCATCATCAGCACATGTGCGCCGATACGCAATCGTTCACATTCCGTGACAGGGTATTGCACATCATCCTCAATTCAACCGCAGCGCACACCTTTGGCGCACAGAAACACTGTGATATACTTGGTCCCTATGTGTGCCTGGGCATGCCACGTTTACATGGTGACAGATCCTCGATAAGACGTCTTCCCTGTGTGAATCAGTGACCCGTGGGTTTCAGCTGTGTCAATGTGTACAACAATACATTACATTTTTGTGTCATTGCTATGATGGTAGCAGCAGCATATATGGCATATACATGGCACCTATAATCCACGGCATATACATGAGCATGCACATTCATGGGTCATTCCTTTATGATGCGTCCAACAACAGCCTATGGTATACAAGATCATACACACCTGCACATGTTTCATCACACATCTTTCACACGTGTTAGCACCATCATCGAGTACGTGCATCTCACGTACTCAATAACTGCACTTTTCGCTCGCCTGTGTGTAACAGCATCGTGACCAGAAAGACACCAAGAAGAAGAAGAGACAGGTCCTACAGCTGCGCAAGCAGGCCGAAGAAGCTGACTCGTATTTGGTTGACGACACCGAAACCATCGACGCCATCAAGAAGGTCGCCCGACAGGAGAAGGTATGCGAATTGTCATAGCTTTGTGAGATCTGGTGTGGTTTTGGATGAGAATTTAGAGGAATGTGTGTACGGTGTACCTGAATTATCTATGCGAATGCAAACGATTGTCTATACGTATGTATAATCTCATATATATATATATATATATATATATATATATATATATGCGTTTTGTGAAACTGAGCGTGTCATTTCACGAGTCACACCTTTTTGGAACTGCTCTGAACCTTCTCTCGTCCCCACATTTGAAAGTTCTTTCATTTCCTGCGCCTACTTTGATCACCTCCGGCTATGTCTTTTGCCACCACTAAACATACCGTGAAGCATCCGGCTGTCGTTTGCCACCACTAAACATACCGTGAAGCATCCGGCTGTCTTTTGCCACCACTAAACATACCGTGAAGCACCATTACATGCTTTGAGATATCATGACTCCGAAGCAACAGTCTCACCGACTACTTCTCTCTTTGCCATCCAGATCACCTTGCGCGATACTCGAGTCAGACCTGACAACTATTTTTAGACTGCCATTCGCATATTTCTATTTTGCAACCATGGAATATATGGGACAGTTCAGAACGGTTCATTGAAATAAACTAGTCGCGCGACAAGGTATCGCAGTACTGAAAGGCGTAGGAAACGGCTATGTCTCTTCCTTGCTGAATTATTTTCCGTAGCTTGATTCAGATAACAGTCAGCACAAACACAATGAATATTTAGAAAAAAAACACCCGGGTTCTTAAAGTAAGGGCGACATCTTCGCATTTCACTCAGCCATGCATATTGTTTGATGATGCGTGCATAGTGCTAGAAATCATGAAACAAGTGTTCAGAGACGTCTACTTCTTCTTTATAGTTTAAACACCGCGTTGCCGAGGTGTTGAGTGATCACTGTTGTGAATAAACCTCTGTACGTCGGTTATATACAGTAATTTCCAAAAAAAAAAAAAACATTGCCGCACCCTTCTCTCGACCTCGTTCAGTCAAGCGTGTGCTTTCTGGAATAGTAAATGAACACAGGTTTTACGAGACAAACACCGGATTGTTGCGTGATGCGTGCTTATTATTTTATTGGCTTCCGGTTTGCAACTTGTGTGTCGATGCTTGTGAATTAAGAAACGTGCTGGTTGATATGTTTATATATAGAGTACTCGTGTGGACTACGTCGATTGTATCTGAGGATTAGGGTGCAGCATCAACAACATCCTCCTCTCGATCATATTGGCACAGCGTTTGATCGCTCTCGCCCCATGCTTACGCACATACTTCTTAAATTCGCTAATGCTTCTACTATATACGTTCATGATAGTAGCAAGTGTTCCTGTGTCTTTTGTAGCACTTTGCGGTCGTAAGTGTACCGGACGGTGTTCTGCCAGAGTCCTGTCTAATTCCAGCCATACGGATACAGACCCCCCTTCGCATCGCCAGCGACCCCACCCGTAGGCGTTTGTGGTGACTGTGTCGGTGATGTGACCTGATAGACAGTAGAGGTTGTGTGGTTAATAAAATGAGATGCAAGTATCCGATTCAGATACACATGTATACATTAGCAATGCAATTGGTGTGCTCGATTGAAGTCACCTACGGTAAGGAATATGTCCAAGGTTTCTTGTGAATGTAGTTAAGATGCGCCAGTCTAGACAATACATTGCTATTTACCACTTAACTACACACGCTTACACATACACCAGTTTCACATAGAAGGTGGCGTGTGCTTAGTTCATACCTGTTATATCGACGAATTTGGTGTTCGGCGTTCCAACCTCCATATACTTCCAACCACCCGGCCCATTGCTCACCAGCACAGCCATGGCACCCGGATGCGACTCACTGCCCACAGATGTCCAGCCTATCACATCCTCATGATCAATGTAGTCGTACTGTGCGCCGTAGCTGAAGTGCTTACGCGCGTACATGAACTTGTCTATCAGGTATCGGTGGGATGGCAGATGCACGTGCTCGCCCTTGTCCTCATATTCGGCTCCGTTATAGTCTGCCTCGAAAACGCACGGATAGCCGTTTTGTCGCAACAAGATCAGGGCATACGCCAGTGGTTTGAACCAGGGTAATACAACGGAGTCTAGCTCCTGTAGGGGTTGTGTATCGTGGTTGTCTACGAATGTGCAGGCTAACGCCGGAAACAACTGCACTAGAGTCCTATCGAAAATCGTCCGCATATCAAATTTGGACCCCGAAATACTGGCTTCGGATAAGTTGAAATGTAAAGGAACATCGAAGAGGGAGATACGTCCTTGTGTCTGGTCTATATACCGGTGTAATTTTGTGATATCTGCATCCCAGTACTCTCCTACCGCAAACATATGTTCACCATTATATTGACTCATAGTCTCAAGCCACCTGGGAAAATATTTGGCTGGTATGTGCTTGACAGCGTCCAAGCGGAAGCCGTCAATACTCGTAGTGTTTAGAAACCATATGCCCCAGTCGTCGAGTTCCTGTCGTACTTCACTGTGGTCAAAATCGATATCACACCCCCTGAAATATTAGCAAATAGATGGTGAGTAATGTGAGTATATGTCGGTATATCAATCTTTGGAAAATCATCCGATTCTTAACAAACAGCGGGGATCACATTTACAACTAGCTATTTGATTTGTCGGACAGTGTTGTAAGACCTACATCAGATAGTCATAGTTGCCATATTCCTCATCCACCTCATCGTCAAACAACTTCCCCTCGAACAGAAAAATGCGATCGTCAGTATAGTCATTCGAATCGCAGTCTACGGCATTGAAATGCCACCAGTGCCATTTAAAAGCTGAGTACGTGTTCTTTCTACCAGAAAAATCAAAGTGTGTCCACGCTTTAATCTCCTTTGCATCACCATCTGGAGTCAGACGGTCGTGATTTGTGTATGGTGTTGCCATAGCGATTTCTTCAGCTGCAATGTGCGACGTGATGAACAATGAGGTACATTTGAATCTGAGGATTAGATTCAGTCAATCAAATATACATTCTAGATTTCTTATGCAGGGCAAATATATGGAAAATAGTGTACACGTGTGATGCTCTAAAACGAGTGACACGGAAAGGAATACTAACGCGAGAATAACTATAGACGTACTTACAATCTCCACCCAATCGGTGATTGAAAACGATATCGGCGTAAGCGTGGATACCAGATTTACGCAGAGCAGCCACGGCATCCACGTATTCCCGTTTGGTACCTATGCCATGTATTTAAGAAAAGTGCATATCAGCAAACACATCGCGAGGTTGTGATCTTCGGGACCTGTAGCTGCTTGCCAGTACTACTTTTGATCAGATATTTAGAATTTTGCATATGAGGGCGGGGCTTCACAGTACACTACCGTGCAATATTGTGAATATCCCACATTGACGGACTCGTTCCTAAAACCACATCAGCATAAATGTAATTGCTTGTGCAATTCACTAACTATGATGTCAGAGTAGGAAGTGACAAAATTCACAACGTCACTACTCCATAGTGCAACCCGTTCTCATACCAATACAACTTAATATGAAAAGCTACTTACCATACTTGGTTCGCACCGTGCCCTTTTGGTTAAATTCACCTAGATCATACATATCATAAACTGCATATCCAGTGTCATCTCTGCCCTCGGAGCATTTTTGTGCTGGAGGCATCCACATTGCTGTAAAACCTGCAACACTTAGGTTGTGTGCTTGTTGTTCAATGCGCTTCCAGAGATCTCCACGAGTGTACCAGTGAAAGTACTGAATCATAACTGGCCTGTCTTCTGTCATCTTTTCTGTTGTATTTTTATTTTTGATTGAAGATCGCCAGAAAATCTCATCTATATATATACAAATATAATATATATATATATATATATATATATATATATATATATATCAACATTGTTAAAAGGGGGTCTTTGTCTTTGTAGGAGGATATGGGTGTTAGTATCAAATTAGCGACATTCTTGAGGTGCACTTTCTCTCTCTCTAGTAGTGTACTCTTATCAGTTATTAGTACTTGGTTGCTTTGACCTCCATCACCTCAAAATTGTCTCTTCGTGTGAGAACTCTTCATTTACACACGCAGCAGGCTAATCGTCCGATCGATATTCAGGATTTCCATTTTCAACCAATGAACTTTCAAGAGGATGCTGCGGTGGCTCGTGCCATGGCCCTCTTTCAATTTTCAAGAGGCATTCGTTTCTAATTTCGATGACTGTTGACGCGAGTTTGAGGCGACTCGACAACTTTTAAGTTTTAACGAATTGGATCATATAAAAATAAATATATATTCCTTGTGTAATATATAAAAATTTAAAATTTGTCGACTTCGATATTGTCTTCGAGCCATTTTTACTCTTAATATCCGCTATTGGACAGATTTACAATTTGGATTAAGTTGCTATCTTTAGCACCAAATCAATTTGTACATTTATAATCCAATCACAAAGAGTACAGTAAAGTATACTCTGAAAGACTGAAACTATAGCAATTTTAACAAGAAATTCTATAGATAAACTTTTTTTTTGATGGTTCTGTTTATTTTTTTTTTCCCACAAAAGGAAAAGAAAACTATCACACCTATAAAAGTCCTAAAAAATAATAAATACCGTTCAGACTTCAGTTGAAGTGCAGAGTTCTCAGTCCGAGGCGTTCGGTGCAGTCGTTCACACTTCACACACACACACAAGTTCACAGTGACTGAGATCCTTGGGACTCTGGGTTCCTCAGGAGTCGCGGACCCTGCTTCCAGCCCCCAGAGGGAGTTTGAGTACCTTCAGGCTTCACTGCTCAGGCAGCCTTCAGTCTTCAACCCGTTTTTGATTTTTTTTGCAAATAACCATGTGGGCAAACCAAAATAATTAAAAATGACTATAATCCAATAAAATCGACTTCTTATCTTATATCAGTGACTCAGTAATTTAGAATACAATTTTCGTTGTAAAACGATGACGCAATTGGGATAGTGATTGCTTTTTGTTTTTTTAAAGCAGAAATATTAAACAAAATCTATTTCTTCAGAAGCGGAAGCCCGAAGGGAGGATTCGAGCCTTTGAGGAAGTCGTCTGCCCTGATTCCTGAACCCAGACGAACGGGACAGAAGAGTAGAAGAAAAACCCTAAGAAAATAGTCTAGATCCTTGTTTATGGGTTATGATTAGGTACCGAACCTCATCGAAATATTTGCCGCATGGTTTCAAATGAATTATCGATTTGGCTTTGCATACGTGATAAACAATATGATTCAGCTGTAAAACAGTAACCAGGTAGTCACAGGACGCACAAACACCATGTCGGACCAGAAAACTGAGCCCGTCGCGGCGATCGGTGTGTGCCCCAGCAACAGTTTATTTATTACGTCGTATAGGTCAAATTAATGTAAATATCTACGTGCAATATATATACTATATATATATATATATATATATATATATATATGTATATGTATGTATGTATGTATATGTGTGTTTGTATATATATATATATATATATATATATATATATATATATATATATATATATATATATATATATATATATATGTGTGTATGTGTGTGTGTGTTGTGTTTTAAACCGCTTATGTATATGTATATCAATATATATAAATATATATATATATATATATATATATATATATATATATATATATATATATATATATATATATATTTATTATATATTGAATGCGTGTGTGACATGCGTGTGATATATATATATATAATATATAATAATGATGTGTGATGATGATGTCCGATGATCCTGTGATGCATTGTAACGATTTATATGATATGTATATATATATATATATGCATACATGCACACAGATAGAGATATCATCATATACATATATATATATATATATATAATTTTGCTTGCATGACTATGTATGCTTGTATGTTTTGTATGTATGAGCGGGTATTTATATCTATCATATATATATATATATATATATATATTGTGCTTGCATGACTACATAAAATGTATGCTTTGTATGTTTTGTATCTATGAGTGGGTATTTATATCTATCGAGGCATGTACCTATGTATATTTATTTATATATCATATATATTATATTTCTATACATACATAAAAACGCACACGCATACATTCAACGTGAATATATATATATATATATATATATATATATATATATATATATATATATATATATATATATGTGTGTCTGTGTGCATTTATAACGATGAATATATATATAATGAGAATCACAGTTGTATATATGTTTTCGCAGTTTTATATCAAGGTTTACTGAAACAGAGATGCATTTGGAAATGTACACTTATACTTGTATAGTGATTAGTGCATATTTTATGTATATATCAATGTACGTAATGCGCTTTTCATAATAATATGCATATCATTGAGATATAGAAACAGATGTATTTGAAAACGTACACTCATACTTGTTGAAAGTGATTAGTGCATATTTTATGTGTATATGAATGTACGTAATGTAATTTGTATATTATT
This sequence comes from Sphaeroforma sirkka, assembly GCA_001586965.3. Lineage (NCBI taxonomy): Eukaryota > Ichthyosporea > Ichthyophonida > Sphaeroforma > Sphaeroforma sirkka. Next base: position 56,528 of record LUCW03001379.1, on the reverse strand, counting down.
CATGTATATATGAATGTACGTAGTATAATTTGTATATTATTTATGTGTATATGAATGTACGTAATGTAATTTGTATATTATTCATGTATATATGAATGTACGTAGTGTAATTTGTATATTATTTATGTATATATGAATGTACGTAATGTAATTTGTATAATAATATGCACAGCATCGATATATAGTAAGCCCTGCAACAATTTGAGCTATCCATAAACTTGATATATCTTCTGTCACTCGAATGCGCAAATGAAGTCCCCATCGCTCATTTGTACTCCTTTACATTCCGTTGCAGATGTGTACACATCGGAAAAGACTGGCAACGATGAAGATGGAGACGGAACTGAACGAGTGCCATTTAAGACCCCTCTAAAGGCGTTTATCCTTGCTGCTGGAAACCCCGTCAATGTATTCGTGGACTGCGAGGAGGTTGGTGTGCGGTATGTCGGTTCAGATGTTATGCTTTTTTTCTGGTTTATGTTTATCTTTGGGTTTCGTATCAGTGCTGTGGTGTGTGGTCGTGGGACTTGCTGTGACGTCGACTGAGTCGCGCGTACACATAACGAATGCGTGCTGTCGTCCACGGCTCAGGGTTGCCAGACTTCTAATACACAATAGAACACAAGCTAGTTATTTTTAGTAGAGTTTGCTTGATATATTAGCAAGACTTGTTGTACCAGTCTCGCACTGATGTGGTTTGTATTTTGTTTGAAACGCAGCCAATGAGCGATATTTAAGGACGCGCAAATACCTACTTTCCCATTGCCACACAGTGTCTCATGACACCTTCTATGTTCATATGTTGACAGATATGAACCTATCTCTAAGTCTCAATACAAGAAAGGGCTCAAGGCATACCAAACGCACCTGAAACGGATTGAGACGGCAAAGAAGGCAGCGGTAAGTGTTGTTGCGGTGCGCTCCTTCTCGTACTACACTCTGTGCACTTTCGCCCCAAGTGGTCATGACCGTGTATATACTACATGTTGCATTTGTGGTGTTGGTTGTATGCACTCGAGTCCTCGTACGTATGCATAAGCGCAGACGTGTACTCGATTTGAGGTGCTGCAGTGACTTGCCTCTGCTGCGCGCTGTGTGTCCCAATCGTATTGCAGCGTACAGCAAAGCACGTCTACATAGAACAATCAATGGCGAGAATCACATGTACACACACACACACACAGGATGTTAACTCGTCTGCCATGTATGTCCTATTCTGTTCATATACGAGAATCACATGTATGTCCTATTCTGTTCATGTACTAGGCAGCGGAGGAGGCGGCTGTTGCGGCGTCGCTAGCCGATGCGGAAAATTACAGCATTGCATTGGATGAGTCGCTACCTAAGGCGTCCAAGGTATGTCTTTATGTTTTAAGATGTCCCTACGTACTTATGTCGATAGGAGCATGCTGATCCGAGATAGCTGTTGTTTTAGTCATATGAGCGAAGTATACGTGTAAACTGATGTCTGTGTGACCAGGACAGTTGGATTATGACACATGTTCTTGCATATGCCAAGAATGATCATGGTGAGTGGCACATGGTGCGATTTCCCGGAGAATCAGACGCAGTACTCTCTATCAATCTCACATATGCACCGATTCGCATCCACTCGCCTATATACCCGGTGTTTCAATTCATTTTCTTATACTTTTGTTCCAACACTGGAACCACTCATGAATCGCTATTTTTTACTTCTCATTTACACCACCTATGCCTCCATTCCTCTTTAAAAGTCCATTGTTCGCAAGCTGGAATCCCACCGAGGCGAGCGCGTGGTAGTGAGTGGGTGGGTGCACCACATGCGTCGTCAGGGCAAGGGCATGATGTTCATTGTTCTCCGAGATGGCACCGGATTCCTGCAGTGTGTTCTCACGGGAGATCTGGTATGTGTTGTGTTTAAGCCTGACTTTGCAGCTTCGCATATGCTTTGCATCAGGTTAAATATGCAGTTTTATTTGCCCAAGTGGTTCGCATTGGAGTGTCTGGCATGCGTTGGAATGTATATTAGTATTGGTAGTCTCCTGCGCATTGCAGTTTGGGCGTACTATGGTACGGCCCATTGGACAGTAATGTCTTGGTAAAGTATTGAATGAGAATGCCTTGGTACAGGATTACGAGTATTGCCTTGGTACAGAGTTGATTAGTAATTCCTTGGTGCAGCATTGACTAGTAATGCCTTGGTACGGGATTGCCTAGGATTGTTTTGTTTAGGGATGTCGTGAGAATGCTGATCGGCTGTTTTGCATAAACTTGGGCGGGTGACTATGAAGCTGTACCCTCTTACGCACTGTGTCTGCCCTGGAATGCGAGCTGCTCTGTGGTGTCGGTGTTTGTTGTGTTCATTTGTTCTGACATGCTTAGGGTGCAAGCCTAGCACAATAGATAATACACAGGCATGGGCTGCATGTGGGGAGGTATGAAGGTACTCATCCACTGCGCAACGGTTTTTGTCAGACGATGCGACGAAATATCGTCCAGTGAATGCTCGACAAGAGTGTCTGAAGAAGTACCTGTTGCCAGCTTACAAAATTCATATCTGCACTCATTATAACACACGCATACTATATACTATACATACTATTCTGTATACCAACGCTACGTACATCTGCCCGGGGCTCACGACTGCTGCCCGTCATTGGCTGCGCTTGCTTCTCTGGCTGCCCTCTCACCCCACCGTACTATCCGTCCCATCGATAGTGTCGCGTCAAGGATGCCGTTCTTCTCAGCACCGAGACGTCTGTCACTCTCTACGGGACTCTAAACGTTGTGCCTGAGGGCAAGAACGCCCCAGGAGGTCACGAATTGTCGGTCGACTTCTGGGAAGTGCTCGCTGCGGCCCCTGCGGGAGGATACGACTTTGTGATCAACGCTGAGTCTAACGTTGACCAGAAACTGGACAACAGGTATGGTACCCCGTGGGGGGAGATACTATGATGTGTGTGTGTTTATGGACAGGCTTAGTCGTGTGGGTGTGTGTGTTTATTGACAGGCATAGGCGTATGGGTGTGTGTGTTTATGTACAGGCTTAGGCGTATGGGTGTGTGTGTTTATGTACAGGCTTAGGCGTATGGGTGTGTGTGTTTATGTACAGGCTCAGGCGTATGGGTGTGTGTGTTTATGTACAGACTTAGGCGTATGGGTGTGTGTGTTTATGTACAGGAAAAGGCGTATGGGTGTGATTCTGGTTGCCCAATTAGGGCTGCTAGTGTTCCCTTGTAGCTATCTTGTCGAAGAGTCCCTTTTGTGGGGCATTGCTGCATTCATACGTACGTGAGGGTGTTTGTGAGTTGGATGTGTGGTGTTTCTTTATATTAGTGCGCACGTGCTTCATATTATCGACATGTACTCTACGAAGAGAAACGCGATGACGATGTACTCTCGGCGAGCGATCCATAGCCTTGTATGGACCAGAAGGTCGTATATAATCATGACCAGAACGATTACATTTCTTTTGTGCAAAATTTAGTCGAAAATAGCCTCACAATTTGGCAGTTTGCACTGTCCTCTGTTCACTACATACCAAAGCACCGTAGTAAAATCAATCAAATTGCATATATATATATGTAGGTGTGGGTTGAATCAAGACTGTGTTCTACACTTCACACAATGAACCGCTGGCTGCCTGGCTTTTTTAGCATATACCTGCATATACTACACACGTGGAAGGGATTCCTCTCGCTCTCTTTGCAACGTTCTAACGTTCCATATTTGTCGCTTCGCCACTTATCGGCAGACATCTGCTCATCCGCGGAGAGAAGTCGTCCAAGATTCTGCGAGCTCGTTGTGAGATCACTCGTGCGTTCCGCAGTCACTTTGAACACAACGGATACGTCGAGGTGACCCCCCCCACGCTGGTGCAGAACCAGTGTGAAGGTGGTGCCACCTTGTTTAAGTTCGACTACTATGGGCAGGAGGCGTACTTGACTCAGGTTAGTGGGTGGGTGGGTATTTGGGGGGGAGACTTTCCAGATGATTGATTCCTGGTCTATTCTGCAAAGGTTGATGGGATCACTTTGGTATAAAGTATGTTGTTGTAAACGAATTGGGACAGGGATGCTCTATATCGAGGGTTGTGCGTGGTCTGAAACTGGCGGGTGCGTGTGGTAGAGACCTGGCTATCTCTGACAAGAGTGTTATGTGCTGCGACACAGCACGATGTTATCTGCAAACAGTACGCGGCTCAGTCTCTGCGTTGCGTATGACTGCATGTAAAGCCAATCATCTCCTACCACGGCGTATGGTGTCGAACTTCCAACTGAACACATACTAATCCAACCACCCCTCTCAATACGCATACAGTCTTCACAGCTGTATCTGGAGACCTGTTTGCCGTCAGTGGGCGATGTGTTCTGCATGACCCAATCCTACCGCGCGGAGAAGAGTCGCACCAGACGGCATTTGGCAGAGTATGTTTGATACATGAATGTGAAATTTATGTCTTCTCATGGAAGTTTTTCATCTGTAGTGTTACATGGATGAAAAGTTTATGTCTTCTCATAGAAATTTATCCATGAGTGAAAGCTTGTGTCTTATCATAGATGTTTATCTAGTGTTACAAGAATGAATAAAATGTTTTTCCTTACTTGACCTTTGGCGCGGATTTTGTTCTAAGGTGTGAATGTGATTAGTCGGTCATATATATAGAACTGTTTATGTTTATGTGACTTAGCAACGGTGGGCACTTCTTGCATCACACGTTGAGTTGAATGGTTGTTTGCAGAGTAAGTATACGATTACAGTTTCATTTATACATACATTTATATTCATATATATATATATATATATATGTGTGTGTGTGTGCGAGTATGTATGTATGTATGTATTGGTATACCGATCCACTCTATCATTACACACTCACAGGTTCGTCCACGTCGAGGCTGAGCGAGCGTTCATTGACTTCAACGATTTGCTGGACACCATTGAAGACCTTGTGTGTGATACCGTAGACCGTGCACTGACCGGTCCTGGAGGAGAGCTCATTCGCGACATCAACCCCGAGTTCGAAGCACCTACACGCCCCTTCAAGCGCATGACATACAGCGATGCGATTGAGTACTGCCGTGAGAACAACATCATGACGCCTGAAGGCACTCACTACGAATTCGGAATGGTGTGTGTGTGTGGATTCCTATGTGAAACCGTTGCTGCACGTGCGCGTACATGAGTATTTGAGGTATGTTCACTTGTTTGTCAGTCAGACGCTCATCTCTTCATCGCCCTTTCTGTGCGTTTCCAGGACATTCCCGAGTTGGCTGAGCGAACCATGACGGACCAAATCGGCGTCCCCATTCTGTTGACCAAGTTCCCCACTGAGATCAAGTCCTTCTACATGATGCGATGCAAAGACGACTCTCGATTGACTGAGGTGAGTGGCCATGAATCACACGGTGTGCCAAATGGTTGTTCGCATTGTTTTACCTGCATGGACTTAACCATAGAACGGCTGTGTAATATTAATTGCACTGCATGTGTTTGTATTGGTACGTCATATATGTACGTCAATGTATTTTCCTCGAGTATCGTTCGTGCTAGTATAGAGTAGTGTGTTTATCTGCCCCGGAAGATAGCCGACCGCACACGTTGCCAGGTTACGAGAATACACGAATAGTGAGTTGGTTTCTGAAGTCATTGACGGCAGGTGTTAATAACTGAACTGCACCACTCTCGCATGACTACCCTGCACATCACAGCCAATTCTTCCCTCTCGCTTCGCCGTCCCTGTGCTTGATAGTGGCGCCGTTATGATATCCATGCCAGGATCACATACCCCCCAACTCACCTCTCTCTCTACTACCTATCCACAGAGTGTTGATCTGCTCATGCCCAATGTCGGTGAAATTGTGGGCGGGTCTATGCGCATCTGGGATTTTGACGAATTGATGGAGGGCTACAAACGCGAAGGCATTGACCCCACCGCGTACTACTGGTACACTGACCAGCGCAAATATGGGTCAGTCCCACACGGCGGTTATGGACTGGGGCTGGAGCGGTTCTTGGCCTGGATGCTGGGGCAATTCCATGTGCGAGATGTCTGCTTATATCCCCGTTTCGTCGATCGATGCCAGCCTTAGAGAGGATGATACGGCACCCCATGCCTTATTTATTCCGACCGATTGAGTCAACTGAGTTTATATGGTGATTTGATAAAATAGGTTTAGAGATTAACATATTAATAAAGGGTTGAAGATTAATATGTATAGGTATTTGCATACCCCTATATCTATCAGGTCAGTGTATGAGTGGTCGATAGGGTCTTCCCTAAGAGCAACCGGTATCTCGCACGCAATTGCGTGGTAATGAACACACCAAAACACTATTCATCGCCTTTATTCGCGTCCCACTCCACTATCCGCTCCTGAATACACCGGAAGATAAATACAAGAGTATGTACTTCGATCAGTGGCATAAACAAAAACGCTTGTGCTCCCTGAAAATACAAAGAGCTAATTATCTGTGCTCTGAACTCACGAGTAAGCAATCGTCAACATTATATCCATTCTGAATGGAAAAGCGGAAAATGCACACCCTGGGCGTAGAACATGTAAAACTCGACCCGTTAATTCTGTGCTTTTAGAGAAGACGCTGAGTGCTTTAGGCTTAAAGTACGAATAGTCGGAAGGGTGTCGCGAGAAGGTGGATCCACAAACCACGGTTTTATACTATGGTACCTGTCAGGAAACTACGAAAACCGGAACAACAACAGAACGTTTTACAAATATTAAACGGTTGGTGGGTTATGCGTCAGGTGTAAGTTAATTGTTCTACTTTGTAGGTAAGGCGGTCGCCAAACGTAGACCATAACTATGAGGGAAGCCTGTAGGCCATTGGAGATACAAGACAGGTAAAACGAGTGCTTAGTAGAGTCACTGCAGTTGTGAAATAGCGTATGCGTGATAATGGTAGATGAGTATCCCGTCGAGAAAGTCTACGTACATAGCGCTGCTGTATGGTCTCAGCGAACTTCACAGTGCTACAGTATGGTCTCAGCGAACTTCACAGTGCTACAATATGGTCTCAGCGAACTTCAGAGCGCTGCAGTATAGTCTCAGCGAACTTCACAGCGCTACAGTATGGTCTCAGAGAACTTCACAGCGCTACAGTATGATCTCAGCGAAGCGTCTCAGCGAACTGGCATCTCATTGAGGGCCATAAGCGGAACACGTGAAGACAGTTGCACATCATTTTTAGGCGCAGGTTCGTTATACTACACACAAGAAATCATAGCCCGACAACTGTGTACTTTTGGTTGATTCTGTGTCTATATGTGCCTATTAAACAGGTAGGACCAGAAATTGAACCACAAATAACTTGCCAACTGGGCACGCTGTGAACAAGATACACAGGCAATTGTAATTTTTCATACACAGGTAATTGTAATTCTTCATACACAGGTAATTGTAATCCTTTAAGACAGGTAATTATAATTCTTAACTTTATCTGCATTTTTCCAAACCCCCCCCCCCCCCCCCGGAAAGAGTACAATTTGAACCGACTGAATGGACTTGGTGTGATCCTACTATACGCATCTTGAGACTACTATGCAACATCTCTATTTACGACTTATAGGTCTACTTCGAGCAAGCGCTTGTTTCTTTCTTGCTCTTATGCATTTTTTTACGCATGTATTTACTTACAGTCCGGGAGTGAGAGGCTTGAATGTGAACCTTCATGTCTCCTTATTTGGTCAAAATGTTGTTCTACAACACCATAACGGTGAATATGTATGTAATTAAGCTGAAAGGTGAATATCAATGTAATTAAGCTGAAAGACTGCACCAATAATAGGTGTGGGAATTTAACGAACCACTCCTCTTTTGGTCTCAAAACGACTCAAAACCCAATCCCTTGGTTTCACATTAATGGGTTCACGAGCTATCTCATTATCGCGCCGAGCCTTCGTGTCTGTAGCGTGTCTGTAGCATGTATGTAGCCTATACTAGCCAGTACCCTCTTCCCCCGTGTACTTATCACTCTGCCAATCATACGGCAATTGTGCCGTAGTTTGTATATATATAACACCGCGTACGTCTCAAATCGTCACCAAATAAGTTGCAAGTCTGAGGATCCCCTGACAGACACTTGTTCGTGTGGTTGACATTCGCCGCATCTTAGGAGCAATAGTTAGGTACTGTCTATTCTGTCACGCACGCGCTCTAATTTCTTCATGAAGGCACACTTATACTGTCATATGCAGCTCATTCCGTCACTACCCTAGCCGGCGTCCCTGATCTACTCTTGTCTGCAATGACCTTCTTCTTCTCACCCCTCAAGAATCGCAACCTCGGGTGAGCATTGACTATCGATACCGGTTCGACATGCTCATGGAAATATGGGACGGAGGGTTTTCGCATGAGCAAACGCTTTTTGTTCAAACTACTCATATCATTCACCCTCCTAGTGCTGCTTCCGGAACTGGAACTATTCTTCGACGCATTAACATACAGCTTCCGACTGCCCTGAGTAGCCTCCACATAGCGTTTCATTTCCCTTGGTGACAGACTTTCACTCTCATGCCCCCCTCTGGGCTGTAATAACTCTCCATTGGCCTTCCCATCTGTATCCTCGAAGTTGTACACCAAAGTCCACGACGTCGAGAAAAACAGCAGTACAAGGGGATGATTAAGAAAATTGGGATTCCGGATTAGAGTTTTGGCGAACAAATCCAATTGTTTCGTTCTCCGTGCTAAAAAAACAGAATCGAATTTGTTGAAAGTGACCAATCTTCTCGGAGGCAGTTGTAAATCCGTGCGATGGTCCACGGGGAATTCTCGTCGCATGACCCGATATAAGGCCGCGAAATCTCTGTATCGGCGATGGATGGTCCAGTGTTTCTTACCAAATCGGACGTTCTGCGCAAAAAAAAAAGAACAATCAATACATATTGCCAGTTGCAATATATACGTATGTACATATATATATTTATACTTTTGTATATAATTGTATAATTATACAATTATACAATCACATATATATATATACATATATATAATAGATTTGAGCTAGACGTCGACTATAGCAAGTCAACATAATGCACATATTATTAATAACGGAGAGTTCTGTCTGAATTATTGATCGTATACATCTGCTATTTTTTGTTAAAAAATGAATGTATATATATATTTCGATATAAAATGCAAGTATAAAAAATAAATATAGAAATAGATATATAATCTGTATAATCTGTATAATCTATATATATATATATATATATATATATATATATATATATATATATATATATATATATATATATATATATATATATATATTTTCTATATATATAAGTATGAAAATAAATGTGGATATGGATATGATGTGAAGATAATGTATATATATATATATATATAAATATGTGTATAAATATTTTTTATATTTATAAAGATATATATAAGCATATAAGAGTTTTTTATGTACATATATACATATATACAAATATGTTTATGATATATACATATATATATATATAATATATATATATAATATATATATATAATATATATAATAATATAAATATATATATGAAGTATATGTACACAAAGATGCATGTTTTCAAAAATATGTATGTATGTATGGAATATATGTAAACATATGTACACATAATAATAACCATGTATATGTATGTGTAATGTGTATGCATATAATAATATTGATGATGATGATGATAATAATGTGTAATATGTAATATATATATATATGTATATATGTATATATATATATATATAATATGATAGATATAATATGTAATGTATACGCATACGTATGTGTATGTGTAATATATATGTAATATGTATATATATGTATATATATATATATGTATGTATACTATATATAATATTGATGATGTTGATGATGATGATGTTGATGATGTTGATGATGTGACGTTGTTGTGTGTGCATTGTGTGTATGACATGACGTATATGTATGTAATAATATATATGCGTTGTGCGTTGCACGCATGTATATGTTGTGTTATGTATGTATATCCATATATATCTATAACATAATATATATATATATATATATATATATATGTATATATTGTATGCTATATATATATATAATATATATGTGTGTGTGTATATATATATATGTGTTGTTTGTTGCGTGTTGTGTGGCCAGTATGTGTTTGTATATATATATATATATATATATATATATATATATATACATTTATATCTATCTATATATCGATCTATCTATCTATCTATCTATCTATATATATATATATATATATATATATATAAATGCATATTTCTATATCCAGGTATATGTATGTGTATGCGTATATATACATATACATGTATATACTACAAGACATCACGTACAAGTATATGTATCAAAAACGCATTAACAAGAAACAGACACTTACCAGTCTAAACTTGGCAAATATGCCAGCGCACACTTTGTAATCCACCACATCCACGTCCGTCTCTTCGAGGTTATTATGCGCTAATGATTTCTTTTGGTATGAATATGCTCGTTCTTTCCTCTCGCCACATGGTGACAAATTACTTGTGACTTTGGGTATAGTGTCGGGCATGAGGTCCCTACAGTGACCTTTGGCAGTCTTTCTATCTATACGATCGGATATACTTTTCATATCAACCGTCTTTATACTGTCAGAACTTACATCCGCTTTGTTACCATCTTGGCGACTTGTTTCCTGGTCCTTTGTATCCTTGATGAAGCTCGCAAACATGTGCTCAAACACAGACATGTTCACTCTCATCACCGTATCATTTATATAGACCATCACTACACAATACAGCGCAAACAATACACTCCAGATATATCTGAAGCCAACAGCGCCGTGACCACTATATTATACTTTCCTCACAACACGTTCCAGATCAAGTCTATGTGATGCGTCCGTGATGGAGACTTCGATTGTATCGATTTTTTTTTTTTTGAATATATAATATCTCTCTCCATCCGTAGGAGCGAGAGAGAGAGAATTCTACTAAATTTTTTTCTCAACTCTCAAGCGCAAGTTTCAACAATATAATATCCAACTCGCAACTCCACAGTCAAAGACTTCTGTGTGACCCAAAACACTGAACACAGAAACCAGAAAGGCTTTTCAGGTTTTCGGATATACTTTTTTAATATAATTGCCACTTCGAGACACTGTCAGAGAGTCAGTAGAGTCAGCGACTGACTGACTATGACAGAGCCTCATCAGTCATACCCGTATTTCTAGTCCGTAGAGTAGGCTCAGACTGGGTGACTGACAGCCGACAGGGGCTATGGTGCGAACCGCCACGGGGACCAGCTTCGTTACGTTTTAAATGTGTTAAAACGTTTAGCTCAATAAGTTTTACGCGTACGCTCAACGTTTCTTTCTGGTTTGGTCCTGTATGTTGGTCGATAGGTGCCATGTTTGGGTACTGAGGTACAATATATAAAAGCATTTTCACCCATTTACCTCATATTATTGTCGAGTAGGTTCAAGACCATTTCAAAACGATATAACGTTTCACAACTGTAACGTAATGACGTCTGCTCAGAAGCAGTCTGACTGCGGCTGCTGACATCGAGTCACCGAGTCACCGATGCCTCAGTTGAATCCCTGGATTGGGGAATGTTCGATGATTGTTTTTCAACCAATCATGTTTGATAAATAGTACACGCCGAAGAATTATATTTGTATATTGACCAATGAGAGCGCGAACGATAAACGGAGTCAGCTTTAATGTTAATCTGACTTTAAATTACTGGTCAAGTGTTCACACGGTCATGGACCGCACGTGTTTTGCAACCAGTTTATTTAATATGATCATTTTATATATCACAATCTGTGCATCTCTTAGCAACGACCTACTACTAGTATACTACTAGTATACTACTAGCAGCATGTATTGTCGACTTCACCAGCTCTTTATCAAAAAGTCACTCTCTCCCTCTCCCCTACTAGTACCTGTTCTGCTTTTACGTCTTTTCAATTGTTCCATGTTTCACATCATACATATACTGACCTACTTTAGAGAGGATGACATCCTGACTACTTGTCTCATGATAACCAGGATGGATTCAAGTGGAGGTATAGCTGTGCATTAATTTTTAATATTTGATACACATCAGCAATGATATCTTTAAATATACTTATTTTGAAAGTAGTTATACATGAATATAGACATGCATGAACCAATACATACATTTACACATACGTGCATATTCTGTAAATGCACGCACCACCGGGTATATGTATAAATATTTTTTTTGTATGTGTATGCGTATGTATATATATATATGTGTATGTATAAGGTCTTGTATGTGCATTTTTTATATGTGTTTTGTTTATGTATATGTTTATATAAGTGAATATATACATATATATACATATATATGTTATATATATATATATATATACATATATATATATATATATATATATATATATATATATATATATATATATATATATATATATATATATATATATATATATATATATATATATATATATATATTATGTGTGTGTATATATATATATATATATATATATATATATAAAATATATATGCATCTGCAATCGTATATGTATCGTTTTATTTCTATGTATATACGTATTACACATTTGACTATGACATAAGTTCGTGTTTGGCGTGGCAAGAGCATACGTGATCTCTGTCCGCCCGCCTCACATTGAAAATGGTTTGTTTCTCACCACGCATCGAAATTATCAAATTTGGATCGGTTCGATGTGACTCGACGTGTGGTTGTTACCTGGTAATACTGGTATGTCACCTTGCTAGTGTAAGCTATGTCTTGGTATTAATGAGTGTGTATGACATGGATATGCACTAGCCACGGCTTAATTTGCGCATGTAATATCTTGCTTTTGTTTATTGCTTCATAAAATATGTATATTCCGTACTGAGTTCTTTTGCAAGGTTTGACTACCATGAAGCAATTGTTGTCACGGATGTATATATACTTATCTGTATATATATATATATATATATGTATGTATGTATGTATATATATATATATATATGTGTGTGTGTGTGTGTGTATACATACATACATATATACATACAAATATATATATATATATATATATATACAAGTGCGTGCATATAAATCCGTTTATTTGTATATTTATATCTACATATATATATATACATAAATACAAATATAAACACATACACAAATACATGAACATACCAATGCATATATATATATATATATATCCAGCCCTGCTCCGCTATCGACAGTAACTCACACATAGGATAATCGCATCCTTATGATACAACACTCGACCTCGTGGGCCCAAGACCGCTAAGTACTAGTACCATCGACCTGCATCAGAAACACCACACCCATACTGGCATCACAGGATATATACTCGTGGCAATCAGGACGTTGTAGCTAACTTAGAAACATGTACATTAGGCTAGTCATGAATAAACTAATATAAAACAAATAATATACATATATGTATATATATATATATGCCATCGTATTTGATGCGTCATATTTCCATCTATACATGAATCATACGTTTGACTATAACGTATGTTGAAGCAGATGTTCAGCGTGTCAAGAGCATACGTGATCCATATCCGGCTGTCTCACATTGAAATGGTCTGTCTCTCGCCGCATATCGAAATAATCAATTTGAGATGGTTTGATTTTACTTCGCGTCTAGTTGTTACCTGGCATGTACCTTGCTAGTCTAGGATGTGTGCTATATGGCCTGGATATGTAGCAGCCAGGGATTAATTGCACGTGTGTATCTATCTTGCTTATTTTTTATGCTTATCAAATATGCATATTGAATACTCAATTCGTTTGCATGTTTAACTAACGAGTATGGTCCAATCGTTTGTCACATATATATATATATATATATATATATATATATATATATATATATATGTATGTATGTATGTATATTTATATTTATATATATGTATTCAAGTATAAGTATTTAGAAGTGTTTACATACAAATATACAAATATATAAATATATATATATATATATATATACTGGGTATATATATATAATATATGTGTATGTATATACTGCTTGTATATATATGTTTATACTTGAATATATATATATATAAGCATATAGATAATAATAATGTGTAATGTATGTATGTATGCATAATATATATATGTATAACAATATATAATGTGTATGTATGTGGCAATGTATGTTGGCATAATAATATATGTATGTATGTATACATGTATGTAATATGTAACAATATATAATCCATATAATATTGTATATAATATTATAATATGCATGCAATATGCATGTGTGCATGTAATAATATGTAATAATAATAATGTGTGTGCATGTATTATGTGGCCAATAATATGTGATATGTATTGTATATGATATTAAAATAATAATATATATACCAATAATATGTAAGCATGTATGCAATGTTATATGCATGTATGCATGCATGTGTGTATGTTTGTGTTATGTTTACGCATTGTTTATATGTATGTTGGCATATGTATAATATGTAATATGTATATGTATAATATATATGTATGTAATAATGTATGTATATGTATGTATGTATATTAATAATAATATCAACAATGTGATTATTGATGATGATGATGTTGTATGTGCATGTTGTAGTATGTATTATTATTACATATTTATGTATATAATAATAATAATATGTAATATAATATTATGTATATATGTAATAATAATAATATATACACATATATATGCTTCATTAATATAATGTGATGATGATGATGATGATGATGGTTATGACAATAATATTGTATGTAATATGTATGCATGTAATAATATTAATGTTTGTGCATGTAATATTATTGTTATGTATATATGTATGTAATAACATATAATATATATTATGTATATAATGGTTATAATACATAACAATGTATGCATGTATTGTGTATAGCATATAATAATGTATTATACGCAAAAAAATGTGTAATATATAATATGTAATAATGATTATGTAACTATGTAATATGTATGTATGATGATGTATAATAATAAAATATAGTATTAAAATGTAATGTAATAATGTATTAATAATGCTATTAATAACATATTGCATGCCAACAATATATGTAATAATATTAATAATGCACATATATGCATATATGTATACGTATGTGTGACGTTATTGTATGTTATGTGTGTGCATGTGTGTATGTATGTGTGTAATACGTATGTGTATGCATATGGTATGGTAACCAGCTAATAATATTGCGCAACATAACAATAATAATAATAATAATAACAATAATAATATTGTGATATGGATATATATATAATAATAAATATATATATTATTATATATGTGTAGTAATGTAATGTATGTAATAATAATAATAATATGTATAATAATAGATATCATCTATGTATGTGCGTCTATGTATAATATTGTAATAATGCGTAATATATATTAATAATAATATATGTATATATATAATATAATAATGTGTGATGATGATGATTGACGACATGTGATGTGTGTGTGTATGACGTGTGTGTATGTATGTGTTTATTGGCATATTGTGTATGTATGTAATGATGTATGTAATATTGTGCATGTATGTATATGTATGTATATTATATATAATAATATTAATAACTTAATATATATATGTATATATATATATGTTTGTGTATGTGTATGTAAAGAATGTAATATATGTATATATTATATGTTTATGTTTTGTATATGGATGGATGGATGGATACGTGTCTGCATATGTATGTAATGTTTTTATTATACATGTATGCATGTATGTATGTATCTATATATATATGCATATGCATATGAATATATATGATTATATAATTAAATATATATATATATATATATATATATATATATATATATTCATATATATATATATATATTCATATATATATATGTGCATGTATATATTATATTATATATATATATATATATATATATATATATATATATATATATATATATATATATATATATATGCCATCGTATATGTAACGTTTTATTTCTATGTATTTACGTAGGACACGTTTGACTATCATGTAAGTTCGAGCAGGTGTTCAGTGCGGTAAGAGCATGCAAGATCTCTATGCGCGTGTCGCAAATTGGAATAGTCTTTCTGTCACCGCATATCGAAATAATCATTTTTAGATCGGTTTGAGTATTTCGACGTGTATTTGTTACCTGGTATGACACCTTGCTATTGTAGGCTGTGTCCTATATTACTAAGTGTAAATCGATTAGACCTGGAAGGCTGAATATGTACCAGCCACGGCTTAATGTTAATTTACATACGTGGTTTATCTTGCTTTTGTTTTGCTCTATCAAATATGTATATTCCTTACTTAGCTCTTTTCCATGGTTGACTACTGAGCATGAGTCAACTGTTGTCATGTATGTATATATACATATCTCCAAGAGTCCAATTGTATGATTACTACATTGCGGCTTGCGCTTGTTTGCAACTTCGCAACTTCGCGATACCGCTAGTGATATTTTGAGCTGTCGAAAACCGACGTAAATATAGGAAAATTCCACAACTTGATGTATATCTACAACTGAGCATATATATATAAAAAGCGGTGTGCATAGAAAGAATACGGAAGGGTGTTGCAGCAATAGACGCAGCTATAAATAAATACGAACACAAAGGCCAAAGTTCGCAAACCGAAGAATTTGCATCGATTGATCTAAGCACAACTTTTGTTCGGAGATTGCCTATGCAGATTTGAAGATTTTCAGATTTATAGTTTGAATCATCGATACCAAGAGGATAAAAATGTGAAATTAAAAATGGTCATATCTAGAGTATGAGATTATTTATGAGTCTATGACAAGTTTCAGCCGCTATTCGTCAACCTTATGTAGCCTCTTGGTTGGACTGCGAGGCTGTGAGCGGCTAAGCGCATCCTCTATGAGTCTATGGATCAGCACCGTATCCAAGTCAACGCAACACCGGCACAGCCTCCTCACACTCACAGGTGCCTGCAACGCATTCCGAACTTCCGAAGTAGCCATTCACAACAGGTAGAAGACCTTTTCGTTGGATACGCGTATGTGTGTATTTTTTTTCTTCAAAAATAGTTATCTTGTTGTTGTGGTTTTTTTAAAATTATAAAAATTGCTTCATTTCGGAGGCTATGCAAAAAAAGCATAAAGAGGCTATGAAATCAATGAAATGAGAAATCAATCAAATCATCGCCTTGGTATTCGCCAGCTCAGCAATTTATGAATTTAATCAGTTTGCTGTATTAATTTAAGAAGCGTTGATTGGCTGTATGGTTAAATTTAGGAGGCTATGCATAGAGTATGGTTTTTGTAATTAATCACATGCTTTTATCAGTTTCTGACTAAATTTCAGAAGTATTATACTTGTTCTCTTTTGTCAAAAAAATATGAAAATATGTATGACTATAATTCAGGATCAAAACAATACAAAAATGCATAGTGATGGAGGCTAAAAAATATTTGGCTCAAATTCACGCGTCAGTGCGTCGCCGCAATTTTGGCGCGTAAGCAATTCTGAATTTCTAGCACTCCAACTTTAATTCAGTTCTGCAGATTGCGTTGTGCTATGCAGAATTGCAGATCAGTTATAGGTGATTATATAATTTAATGTCAAAAAAATAATAATTACCTGTTTGTTTGCCCTTCGTACCGTCGTATGTTGTTCGATCAGCCGTATTTTTGCTTCTATCTTCTCTCCAGAGATAGAGATACAGAGGTCAGAGCCTCAGAGGGCAGTCAGAGCTCCAGTCACGTTTGTTTTTTGCACCCAACAACACGCGGCAACCATACTTTATATGTACTTCACACTTTAAAGTTAGTTAGTCATTCACTCACGCGAGATTCACGTACACAACAAAGTTTCAAACGAGGTACACCTGAGTATTGGCTGTAGTACAGTAAACCGGATTTTTGGTATCTATTGAGGTGGACCATTGGCTGATATTACTTCTTGTGCTAAGTATAGGTGAGGCATTCAGTCTTCCCGAATCTGCGCAAATTGAATAAGCAGGTATGTTAAACTCTCAGGACTACTATACTGCAGTCTGCAGTATGTCCCACTTTAAAAATTCCTACGTGTCTTTTATGGTAAGCTTCAGATTATGTGTGGTATGTAAGGTTCCCTGCTTGGCATCTGCCTTTCCAATTGATGTCTGAAAACATGTAGAGACCGTATGTTCATGGCATGGAGCGATATTAATAGATTATTTCTGACTTGACAGCAAGAAGGCAAGCTTTTCTTGTGTATGCGTATCACTCATGTGTGTTGTATGATATAGATTCTCGTTGCCAGTGCCCGTCAATCACATGTTTGTCTGTACCTGTACAGAACAGGGATATTGCTAGTCAGCATTCCATTTCAGGGATGAGTTTAGTTCTGATTCGTATGCGTATGCCTGTGCATAGTTCAATTTTATGACATCAACCTTGTATGCTTCGACATCACTGTCGTTCTTTAGGGTTCGTGACCGTCTTTTGGTTGCACTGATTGGATTGCTATTGGAGATTTCAGGGATGAGTTTAGTTTGGATTCGTATGCGTATGCCTGTGCATAGTTCATTTTTGTGACACAAATTTTCAATCTTGTATGCTTTGCCACCACTGTCGTTCTTGTAGGGCTCGTGACCGTCTTTTGGTTGCACTGATTGGATTGCTATTGGAGAGTCGCAGTCCACCATAGTAGCTAGACATTATGCACATCATCACAGCAAGCGACATGACACGAAAAGGTCAGCAAACGGAGCCGCCGACGGATCTCGACGCGGCGGTGGCATATTTGCAATCACTTGACCCAGACACCTTGCTCTGCCTGCAGTCCCGTATACCGTCGATTATTAAGTCGAAAACAAGTACAAATGCACCCGCTTCAACCAGAGGTGTGCGACCCACGTTTGATGATGGATGGCTGTTGCCTGCTGATGTCGTGCACAAAATATTTGACTATCTCTCTGTTGAGGAGTTCTGCACAGCCCGGTATGTGTGCAAGTCTGTTTACTATAATTGGCCCATGAGAGCCCTGCCAGCAGAAGTGTACGAGAAGAGAGGTAAGCTCCACAAGAAAAGTATTCAAGAAACGTGTGCATTCTTGTCCCGTTATCCGCTACTGAAGAAGTGGGACGCAAACAGTCCGGATTTCGTGCCAGAGGACAATAGTCGCAATGCACAATTGGCGGTGGTGGACCAGATTGCCAAAGCGGTACCAAACGTCACACACCTGGACGCCCTTGAGAACAGCTCTTTGTCACCAGTGCAAGTAGACCACCTGGTATCCACACTACCGCTCACGCATTTGTATCTGGCGCGATGGATACCCGCTGATGTGTCCACTTTGACGCTCTTGGAGGTGTGCCATGGCTTTTCCGACTACATAGAAGCACCCCCGGTCCGCTCGCTGACCTTAAAGTATCTCAAGCTACCACTCACGGTCGTGGATAATAGTATCCTCGCTAATTGTCCTAATCTACAAGTGCTCCTGCTGGACAATGCAAAAGTCAATGGTCCATTGACTAGTTCTAATCTTATTAGATTGGAAGTGGGTGAAGTGGATTGCATTGAGGTGGTCCAAGGCCTCACCAGTCTCGATCGATTCGCTTACGCAAAATTGAATTGTTCTAAGTTTGTAAGCAAATCGGTGACTGTGATCCAGAGCGGTGGTAGAAAGGTGGGCTTCAAGTCGCCTCTTGATCTATATGACTGCACGGCCTTGACGAGAATGAACAAACTGGATGATGTGCCTGTGCGTGCTGAGAAAATCGAGGAAGTCTCATCTACCGGATACAACTGGATAGGTGACAGTGTGTTGCCAAACTTAACCACACTCACGCTGAAGTGGTCGAATCTGACGGATGAGGAAGTACGTTCCGGTGTGATCAGCCTTGTGTCTGTCACTTGGGCCAAAAATATACGCAAACTCAATCTGAATCTCAGGGGAGTTACCGAGGTCTGCACACCAGAGTGGCGTGATTTCTTAGAGGATATGTGCGATGCTATCCTGCTCGCTATGCCCAACCTTGAGTCTTTCCGAATAGATGGCTTTGTACCGGCCTTCCTTGACACTACAGTGTACTACAGTTCAATGAGGGAGTTGACCCTAGAATACCCTATCTTTGATATGTACAGCGCTGAGTCACTACTTCAGAGAATCCACTGCTTGTTCCCTAGTTTAGAGATTCTGCGCATACCGGTTAATATGATATATAACTTTACCGCCACACACTTTCTCGATTGCAATGATGGCCGGAATGTGAAGTACCTTGTACCACACTGCGAAAGAGACAACGTGAGTGTGAAATTCGAAGAGTTGGTTCAGCAAGATAGAGCTGGATACTACCTCCCATTGCGAGACCCCGATCTAGCAAAACTGTTTGCATGATTGCTTTGAAGACTGGTGGTGCATAGTACGGATAAGAATCTGAAATAGAAAAACACACGTAGAAGGATTATCTACCTATGCTTGTCACAATTAAAATTAAATTCTAACCAGCAATGCATTGGTAGCACACACCTTACCATTGTGCGCGGTAGTCGCTCACTAGCGACAACTACCTCAGTATACCTTTAATAACAGGACAAATACAATGCAAGACATCGGTAGTGATACCACCATTCGGAATTGCCACCGAACTGCTTTGGCTCTGATTCCGATTGATTTGGTGGCTATCCATATAGGATTATAACTCCCACTCACCAAACAATCCGGCGTGACGAGGTCCTAACATGAGATATCAACTGCACACGTCACATAGCGTCGACACTTAGATTCTATAGTCAAAGGGGCGTGCGTGGTCATCAACCCAATTCAAGAAACTCGTTGGTTAGTCTGCCGTCCCTCATTTGGCCCTTATCGTCTCGTACATTAAAGAGATAGTTTGGCCTGATACTGAGTTCTGAAACTCTCACCCCGAGTGTACTGCAGGCATCGGCGCGTATAGCGTGACCAGTCCGGCCAAGTCGGCCATTAACCATCGTAGACAACCATATCCATGAATCCCAGTTGACAAAGGTATAGCCCTATCAAAATCACCTCGCATGTCCAGGAGCATACTCATATACATGCACATGCTCGCTCCGAAAATGCACAAACTTCCACCTACTTTTGTTTGGTACATTTTTCTTACGCCATTGAAGGGGGGTTCCTTCAGTCAGTCTCCCGACAGAAATACAAAACCTTAAGTGGACAAGATTATTCTAGTATCGATTTATTTACGACAAGGCAATCGCTTGTATTAAATCTGGGCAGACTTGAACTCGGCAACTGTTACGTCCTGCCATACGTTTCCGGTGATGTATGCGTCCTTCTCTAACCATTCCTGTGAGTAGATATGCAATACCAGTGAAAAACCACCGATGTCACGTATATATTGATGTAAGGATCGAATGCTACAACGAACACGATAGCAACATAAAACTCCAGTGGGGCGTTAGCTGTATCCAATGCGGGCTACCTACACGAGGCTACAAATTGATCAATACACCTTTATACACAACAGATCCCCAGCTTCTACACTGAACATGATTGTAAGATATATACAATTTAACGCAAGATTGATATAGATAAATATATATATATATATATATATATATATATATATATATATATATATATATATATATATATATATATATAACTATATCTATATCTATATATATATACATATATATATATATATATATGATAGATGGATATGTTTGCATGTGTATATATTAATTATATATATGTGTATATATATATATAACATATATAATATAATATAAACATATATGTGTTATATATATGTATATATATATATATATGTTGTATATGTATATTACATATACATATGCTGCATATATATAATGTATATTATATATATAAATATTATTGTATTATTATAATACATAATATAATATACTATCTCTATATATCCATAATCTCCATCCATATGTCCATGTATCCACATCTGTATATATTGCAATATTATTGTATGTGCATGCATGCATATGTATGCATAACATGCAAGCCAATCATAATATGTATGTGACATTATTGTGTGTGTACAGGCCATTATTATGCCATGTACATGTAATAATGCAATGCATGTTATGCTTAATATTATATTAATAATATTATAATAATACATTATTATGGCATTATTGATGCTACATTATACAATATTGTTTGTGCATGTGTGTGTATATGCGTATATTATATATTATAGTGTTATATGTAATGTATATACATGAATTGTTATTATGTAATAATAATATTATATATTATTATTATTATTGTAATATAGCTAATATGTATACATACATTATAATGTACATAATAATATTATATATGTATATTGATACTATCATATGTTATGCATATTATATTGTCATTGTGCAATAATGTGTATAATAATACATACATTATTATTGTACAAATGTATTAGCCAGACATATATTGTACAATACATATGTCATGCAACATACGCATATATTGCAGTACATGTTGTTGATTGGTGTGTGGTTGATTATTGTATGCAACCATGTAATATATGTGTATTAATAATAATATTAACCAATATTATGCATGTATAGCCATATTGGCTATTGATATATTATTATTATATATTATGTGCATATTATATTACAATATGGCCAATAATATTATTATTATTATATGCTCATATTGCATATATTGCCATTACATATTGTATGCTGTATTGTTATTATTACATTATGTGATCATATGTGACATATTATTATTATATGCATGTATCAATATGGTATGCATAATATATGTACAACAATTATTGTAATATGTGTGTATTATTATTATATATGGCCTATATATATATACATATATTATTATTATGTAATGTATATAATATTTATTATACATATAATATTATTGGCATACATACATACATGACATGCATTAGCATACGGTACATACACATGGCATGTATGTGGCGTATATGATAATGTGTAATATATGTGCTATACCATATAATAATAATATACATATATAATATATTATATTACGCATATATGTATATAATAACATATACGTACGTGTTATGTGCATGTGTGTATGTATGCATGTACGCATGTAATGCATGTATTATGTGATATATATATATCATATATATATATATATATATATATATATATATAACATATATATATATATATACATATGTATATATACGTATGTATGTATATATATATATCTATGTATATGTATGTGTATATGCATGTATGTATGTATATATATATATATATATATATATATATATATATATGTGTGTTGTGTGTGTGTGTGTGTGTGTGTGTGTGTGTGTGTGTTGATGTGTTTGTGTGTGTGTTTTTGTGAACACGGCGAACCACACATATATGTTGACTTGTCCTTAAGGAGGCTGATCAAGAGCTAACTATTATACAGATAGCAGATATATATCCTGCATATAAGCTTTTGCATGCGTTAGAAAATTATAACAGGTTTCCAACTCACCTTTCTGAGTTCTTGCTCTGACGCAAACTCGACAGTCCTAAATGAAAAGTAATAATAAAAAGATGTAGTAGCCGTCATGCAAACTCTATGGGAATATGACGAGACACTTCGTAAATGGGCAAAGTGCCAATTCAGACTGATGCAACGAATGTTCCACACAATACATCAAATATACTTACATCATAGATCCCATCATCTTTCCACTTGAGTCTAGCAACGCGCCGCCCGAAATTAGGTGTCCTGCCTGACAAGTTAAATTCAGTCAGTGACAACTGTTGGCGAGGAGTTTTTCACTTTCAAAGGATTCGAACATTCGCACAATACATATCGATTATAATGGAATCCCGAACTGGGACACAATACAACGTCTTAGGTCCAACCTTCTTGAGCTTCTTCGCTCCTTCTAAGTGGTCTCCCCGGACTGCCATTCTTCGATCCAACGCACCCTCATCCTTGCCATCGTAGGCAACAACTACAAACTGTGGCATACGTCTCACTGTGCCCGTGGAGAAGGCACTTCGCACAACTTTAAGCATCACTATGTACCTAATTGGATACAGCCCTTATGCATTTGTACAGTGGCGTTTTTTAAGTCTGCCTCGGGAGCACGAGGCAAATATATCTGAAGCTCGGTTGACTGTATTTGTTTGTTATTTTTATTTATTTGTGTGTTATTTTTAACCCGAGTATATTTATTGACATACTGTCTGGACGTCCTCTGACGCTCTGGGCCCTGTCGGGAAAAGTGGCATTCCGCAAAAGGCCAACAAAAGCCGAAGTGCATCTGGCGCGCAATTGACTGATTTCTCTGGGCGTGTGGGCGTGTGTCCCTGGACAGCAGTCACATCACGGGCCATCAACACACACAGCAGTCACATCACGGGCCATCAACACACACAGCAGTCACATCACGGGCCATCTTGTGTTGATCAGTTGATGACTTGACTGTCTTTGGGTGCCTCTTGTAAAAAAAAGTATGTAGCCAGGTTCATATATCACAGTAATGAGTAATTGAGAAGCCTATGTCATAGGCTTCTCAAAATCGATCTTTCCGAAGGCTATAAGATCGCTTGCTGCTGGTGACAGTAATTAAATGTTTCAAGTCGTATCCGGTACATGAGCAATTTTGTTCCAAAGTTGTGTAATTGCTGTAGATTGAAGCCCTCTAGTACATCTCTGCAGAGTTAGCTACAGATACCTTTCGGTTCGCTATCTATACTTTATTGTATTGTCTTGAGCTGTCACGTGCAGAAGTCGCCAACTATACCAGCGACAGCGTCAGTTATGGTCCAAATTCCGCACACAATGTCTGTTGATACGACGATAGCGTTTACACAGTCTCTTGACTATGACACGCTCTACAATCTGTATTCGCGAATACAGGCAATAGTTCAGTCCAAGGCTATGGATCACCTACGTGACCGGAATAGCCAAGCCTGTGATGGCTAATGGCGTGTATTTGCCTCCAGATGTTGTCATCAGAATATACGAGTACCTCCCCCCAGAGACTATGTATGAGACACGGTTAGTGTGTAGGGCGATGTACTATATTGCTCACGACAAGCAAAATTGGATAGTGTTACCTGATGCTGTCTACGGGGAGGGTGGGGTTACTGGAGACGTGGGAAAGCTGTGTGATGGGACAATTGAGGAAGCAATCGATTTTCTGTCTGGTTATCCCTACTTAAAAACGTTAGACATCACCAACTTTTGCATCGGCACGTTGGAAGAGGTGTACGATATGACTGTTGCTGTACCTAGACAGTCGAAACTACTTGCTAGAAACATACCTATCGCAGGAGCAAATTGTCCTTCTTTGTTTCTACGTTACCGATTACGTTTCTCTCCATTTCAGGGGAGGTGCCCACAGACTTGTCATCATTAGTACACTTAGAGATTCGTGGTACTAATAGCGAAATATATCCTCTTGACCACATGATACGTTCAGAGACTCTCAGATACTTAGATCTACCGATCACACTGATGGAAGATAATGGTCTACTAAAGAACTGTCCAAATGTAGAAGTACTCGTTCTGCCGGCTTGTACCATTGATTGCCCTTTGCCGAGTCTATATCTCAAACGATTAGATGTATATGAGATAAACAACCCACGTGCAATCGAAGCATTGACAAGTCTTGAACACCTCCAGCGCAGTATAATCAGTGTATCTGGCTTGGCTAACGCATCGTTACGTGTGCTTCATGGTGATATGATGGCACGGTCAAACAACCCGAATTGCATGCTGGATACGGAACGTTGCCCTGCACTGAGAACTCGCTATCTGGACGAAAGTTGTTTTGCGCTTTCGCGTGTGCCTGGGTCATGGTATTGTCCGCAATTTCAAGAGTTGATAGCGATCGGTTCCGATTGGATTGCCGACAGTCATCTGCTATACCTGACCACGCTATTATTGGATTGGTATCACTTTAATCTGTACGAGATACTCAGAAGTTTAGGGGATCTGTTGACTACAGGGTGGGCGGCAAGTATATATCATTCTAATTTCCGCATGGACAGAGAATGTTTTCTGCGTTCAATAGGTCACTTGGATGATGTTTTCTTTAGGCTTTTAAAGAAAATGACCCGCCTAAGAACACTCAAAGTAGAGGATCTCGCACTGGAATTTAACTTAGACGAACCCGAATTCGAACATACTTTGTTGAGAACCATTGAAGGAACCAAAAGGAAGGATCATATAAACTTCCTAAACAATGTAGTCTATGTTTCCCAGTCTGCGAGTTATACGCGTGCCGGCAGATGATGGTTGCTTCTTGCTAGACGAGGATTATGAGACTTGTGACTGCTTTCGAATTGCAAGTGCCGCTTTTTGAGAAACACAAGGAGCGGGAAGGTAAAGCTCCGGGCTTTTATTTGACACTTCCGAAGCCCTGGTATTATGACAATCTCATTGTCGATCCCTAAAGGGAAAGGTGCTGGCAGTTGACCTCTCACACTAAAATTTAGGAACAGAATAAAAATTGATTTGTCTCTCGATTATATTTGTTGGCTCGTTCGCAACTGGCTGTTCGTCGAGGAGAGCTAATGCCCACTGGTTGCTAAGGACTGTTAGGAGTTCAAGTCCACGATTCAACGAGTTGTTACATCTAGCAGATACGCCCTCACGCATCCTAGTCTACTTCTGGATCTCATCATGTTCGCAAACATAGAGGTGGACAAGAATTGCATATTCTGGCAACTATATAAATATACAAATATTATAAATATAAGAGCCACGGCCGCATGAGGAAAGATGCAGCAAGTATCGGATAATTGAAATCAGATTCGTGTACAATTGCTTGGCATTTTCTTTCGCACATGTGCATACAGTTTGTGGTGCTGGTGCGGTATTGGTTCGTTATTCGACCAAACGCTTGCAAATTGATTAGCTATGGGATCAGCTTGAGTTTGTATGTCTATATAAAATATTCGATTGTTCTGGCCAGATATAAATATACACGCACACGTTGCACTCTCCTTCCGCGTGTTGGGTCGGGACAAAACTTCTGATCACTCGGCGTGTGATATCCGCGTTTGAACCGTTACCACAATGTATATCAATAAATTGGACTGCCCACATTCAATGTATACACGGGTCTACAGCACCCCGGCATTTATTAGAGTGTCAAGCGTGCATCATGCTAGAATGCACAGGTCTATCCTATTGCTTTGTGGATGGGCAAAGCACATCCATAGCCTTTGCCACGTCGTTTTTGTTCGCTTCCAGAGCTTTCTGCACATCTTCGAGTGTAGCATCCCACCCTGGGAGTGTCTCCATCACATACTTGGCCAGGAAGGCCGAATCCTTCACGTCGAATATCTCGTTCTCATAGTTCGTGAGCTCGGAAATGTACGCTGTCATTGACGAGCAATTATTGAGGACAGTTTAAATTAGGTGTGTGTTACACGGAATGAACTATTATCTAGACTGTGCAAACACGTAAGATCATCATGCCCTTGGTACGCCGACCGCAAAACATTCTTTGTTGGCATATGACATTCATTGACAAATTTCACATGTCTTATGTGAGAACTGTGCAAACACATAAGACCACCATGCTCATGGTACGCCGACCGTATAACGTGCTTTGTTGGCATACGACATTCATAGACTATACGACACTATCACATGTCTTATGGCGAGAACGCATGCCGAGCCGAATGACTCGCCAGAGGTTGCGCTCACATGCAGTTGCACACGATGCAATAACCCGTTGCGGCGAAGCCCTTTCGCAACATGTGAATCCATAGCCGAACAACTTGCATGCTGGTACACTTGTGTCCCGCACTGAAAGCAGTGTCACGTGGATCAGCGTTCATCATCAACTGGTCAAGCACACCAACACACGACCCTAGTTGGTAGTACGCGCCAATGGAGACTCGTGCATAGTCGACGATCACATACCAAAGTTCGGCGCAACTCCGGGTAAGCGCTTGCGGATGTGTGCAATTGTGGGGGCCAATCGAATTTTCCTTTCTGTGATGATCACAGCAGCCGCCAAGCAAGCGATGGCATCGGTCAAGCCACACATCAGGATGGACTTGCCAGGGCTATCTAGTACTTCTTCTGCAGGTGTATACCAGAGGTATCGGGAATTAGAGATGCGCGTGTCTGTATCGAGTGAACTGCTTAGCTTAGGTATCATTGCACCTTACTGACACATGCCACCATCTCATGGAAGTACCCTCGATGATACGAGCAGTCTTCTCTATCCGGCTGTGCTGCAGCTCAGATTAAATAGATAGATTACATCGTCATATATGAAATACATACATGCACACAAACGAGATCAGTCCACATACTGACGAAGGCCACCACTTCATTGAAGTATCGGCTGATACTGCGCGAGCCCTCCTCTAACCGGATGTGCAACAGCTGCACGTCCTCAGGCACATTTCCCAACTCATCCACATCCAGGACCATAAGTATCTTCGAGACATTGAGTTTTTCTAACGGCTGAGGGTGCAGAGTTAAAAATGGAGTGGTTGTGGTTAAGCCCCGGACCCTCCATTGGCGGAGTGGGCTTGAATGAGTGGACATGTACGGACAACAATCCGCTAGTGCTGCTAGTGGGTGATATAGAGCGTGCAATCGCATCGAGATCTCGCTCTACATCCCATGTCTAGCGGATTGTAGCTGTACACAGAAATTGGCTCGTGATTGTATTCCCAACCACTACACACATACACGCACATGTATATGAATGCAGACTCAAACCTGTACACATTCGTCTACCATTAAATCTCAAAGCCAGCGCTAAACAGAAAACGCCTTTTAAATATCGCCGCGTGCCATTATGGTGAGCCATGAGCCTCTAAGCAATAGACGGTGACACCTCAAAGCAATAGACGGTGACATGCGAGGGCTGTGTCCTTGCCCGGAGTATACATTGTCCTCCTTGGGACATAGTGTGGTGTATGTATTCTGTTTTTCCGATAGCTCAACTTGCTATAACAGCCCATTCATAAAAAACGTATCAGCATACGGACTCTTTCAAAGGCAGTAAGGAGGTCGAGGGTAATCGCACACTGGGCCGCAATGCAACGATCATTTCAATACACGCAGCATAGATTACCAACCTTCAGTCATCGTCGGACACGACTAACATACTATTTAATTCTACTGCAGCGTTGATATAGAAGAGTATATCTTTTCACACGATTAACATACTATTTGGTGGTATTGTAGCTTTGATGTAGAGAAGTATATCTTTTGCGGCCAAATCTCGGTAATCTCGGTGCTGATGGCGAGGGCAGTTGATGTGTTTGCGAAGTAATCTGATTGGTCACGTGATCGGATTTCACATAACAATGTTAGTCTTAATTGCAACAAATGACATTGAAAGCTGTGCAAGCTGAACGAATGAACTTCACACGACGAGAAATGACATGGTTGCAGAAAGAGTCTGCTGAGTAAACACATATAATGATATTATATACAGTCGTGTAAATCCGTCGCGGGAAGTAAAAAAGTTCCGGTCTATTTTCGTGCCATTTGGCGACAAGTCTGGATAGCACAGACAGATCGCTCTAAGACATATACTATGCACTAAAGTCCGCTCGCACGCATGGTTGCTTTCCTCCATACTTACTATCGTTTATTTTGTGGATCGTGGCAGCATGCATACTCAGAGCAGGAAGCTATGCAGAGTCAAACCTTACAATACCTTACACAAGGATCGATTAGAGGACAGAATAGGCATTTAAATCTATAATACTGAGTTACTACCCATTTCATCTATGATTAAACATACCTGTAAGTGCCTCTTCTCGGATGCGTCTCTGCAAAGCGTCAAAATCCGCTTTACGCTTTTCAGTTTCCTCTTTATCGATCTTCAGTGTCAGATCAACAAGTGCACCCTCCTTGCAGGCTGGCAGGAAATGGCTGCAATGAAATATAACATGTTTGTGAAGGAATAAGCACTTTATAATATGACCGACTATAATATATATGTATATATATGTATATGTATATATATCAGTATATATTTATATATGTATAAATATATAAATATATGTATATATATATATATCTATATATAAATCTATATATATATATATATATATGTGTGTGTGTGTGTGTGTGTGTGTGTGTGATGTATATATGTATATATATATAAAGATATATATATATATATATTATATATATATATATATATATATATATATATATATATATATATATATATATATATATATTATATATATATATTATTATATGCGTGCGTGTGTGTGTGTGCACGTGCGTGCATGAATGCATGTATGTAACGTGTGTGTGTATGTGCATGTATGTATGTACGTATGTACGTGTGTAACGTATGTATGTATGTATGTATGTGCATTGCACGTGATGTGTGTGTATGTATTTGTATATATTATATGTATACGTATTACATCAATTCATTATGTGCTAGCATGTGTCCATGTACGTAATGTAATTATGTGCATGTATGCAACCCATGTGAGATATATATTGTTGCATCAACATGTGTGTATATATGCATAACCCATGCATGTATGTATGTATTGCTGCACTTTTTGTTTATTTATATATCTATGCATCCATGCATCCATGTGCATATGTATGTACGTATTCATGTAGTTATATATCTCTGTATTTATGCATCTATGTATATTTGTATGTATGTATGTATGTATGTTTATATCTATTTATGTATTTTATGTATATATATATATATGTGTATTATATATACATGTATGTATATATATATATATATATATATATATATATTTATGTATGTTGGTATATACGTATGTATGTATTTATCTATGTATGTATGTATGTATGTATGTATGTATGTATGTATGTATGTATGTATGTATGTAAATATACATATAGATATGTGTGTATCGGTAAGAATGTGTACACGTGCTCAGTGCATGTGTAGACACTCACAAGCGTGTGTATGTATGTGTGTGAATACGCACATAGCACTCTAACAACCCTAACTGTGTATGTTCGTATCCTAGTTATCGACCGAATCAGATTATAGGATACTATTTAGACAAGGCATACTCAGCACTCCTCGCATCACTTTGTAATATAACTACACTATCAATTACTGAAATAAAGAAAAACAACTTACGGTGGAACTTCCACTACATGATGTGATTCAGAAAGAAGGACAGTCGATCCCGGTTGTTTACGGCCTACGAAGAATCTGACCATGATACTTACTATACGTGTATGATCCTCTGCGCTACGCAAAGTCTATTGCATATTTCATGTTATAAAACTCCCCAGATATATTGCATGTACAATCACAACAACAAACTTATTTTTACTATTTATTTATTTTAACTTTTCATTGAGATATTTGTGACGTCACAGCCTAAAATACATACAAAAAGCAAAGCAGCCTCGCAGTATCAAAATATACAGCAATTATATAATACCTTTATGTGGATGTAGTTGTGGATGTATTTATCTCGGGGAAGTTCTACTTCTATTGTGTTGTATGGTTAGTTGCTATGTAAGGGTACAAGAAGCATCGCTCAACACTTTTAACCGGCACACCATTCCCGGTGCCTGCAAGTTGTCAAGTAATTTTGGGTAGTTATATCTATACTTCGCTTATATCACCATGGAGGTGTCTACACACATAGTTCCCCGAGCTTGGAGCACACACTCATGCACCACATCGACCATGTGATCCTTGTGATATGTGGCTTTAGTCGAGAAGGTAATACAACGAGACAGTGTCAAGGCAACTGGAAAGGTAAACACTGGACCATAGAAGAACATCTCAATTGAGTGATCCTGGGGCTGTGGTTGAAACCCTCGCATCCCCAAGGTACGTGGTCGCATGCATGTACATATGTGTATGAATAAGAGTATCTTCCATGCTTGATATTACATTATTCTAATTTTATTACAGTATTGATGTATTTGTTTGTGGTTATGATGTGGGTGTTGTATAACTTCGTAAATAACCGAAATAAAGCATGCATAGGATCTCCACTAACTATCTCTTGCCTTTGACTCCTGATCATGCTTGCACTCCTTCTGACAGTATTTGTGCAATCTAATCTGGAATAAGCAGCCACTCTTTCGCTTTTGATCACTTTTCTCTCCTCTGCTTTTGTGCACAATTTACGTGACAGTGGCGACCACATTGCAAACTTATATTTTTACTGTATAAATAAACACCTACTTAGATGTTTGTAGTGTTATCTGTGAACAGTTCTGTTTGGGTGTTATTGCGACATGAGCCTGTTTGCGTGTTATTGTGTCAATAGCGACTACAATATATATATATATATATATATATATATATATATATATATATGTATGTATGTATGTATGTATGTATGTATATATATATATATGTGTGTGTGTATGTGTGTGTGTGTGTGTGTGTATGTGAGTGTGTGTTTTTTATGAAAAGTATATATAAATATATATATATATATATATATATATATATATATATATATATATGTGTGTGTGTGTCTGTGTCCGTGTGTGTCTTTTTTGTCTGTGTGTCCGTGTCCGTGTGCATGCGTATGTATGTATGTATGTATGTATGTGTGTGTGTGTATGTACGTATAACATATATATATATATATATATATATACTATGTATGTATGCTGTAGTGTATATATATATATGTCTGTGTCTGTGTCTGTGTCTGTGTCTGTGTCTGTGTCTGTTATATATATGTGTGTTGTTATGTTCTATATATTAATATGTATATATAGTAGGTATATTCTATATTATATATATATATATATATATGTGTGTGTGTGTGTGTGTGTGCGATATATATATATATATTTGTCTGTGTCTGTGTCTGTTTTGTGTCTGTGTCTGTTCTGTGTCTGTGTCTGTATCTGTGTTTGTTTCTGTGTGTTTGTCTGAGTGTGTGTACGTATGTACGTATCTTCTATCGGATATCCGCCCAAGTCTATCTGACGGGTCAGAAAGTTGATATGTCTTATCAGATTTGTTAGCTCCACTTGCGCTAGCTTAGCTTAATCAGGGCAGGTAAAGCTGGCGCTGACAAGTCAGAAATTTGAAACGTAGATTCTCTTTTAACCAGAGGTGAGACGCTGGAGTCATTTATTAGGTCTCCTCTCAGCTGAATCTATCGTTGATAAACTGCGATACAGCGGTCTTATGCTTTAAATAAGGTCGTATACTGAGCTAGTCAATTGTGACTGGCGAGAGTGAAGAGCCCCATGGCCCAGACCAGTATGTACGTAGCCTCTGTCCAAGATCTCAACGTGTATCACTTCTGCTTCGGACAGTCCTCGGTGACCTTTGGTACGTAGCCTCTGTCCAAGATCTCAACGTGTATCACTTCTGCTTCGGACAGTCCTCGGTGACCTTTGGGTTATTGATCCTGATGTTACATGGCTTCTTCGTTGTTTCTCCATCGTCCGATTTTTTTTCGGTTTGAGAGTTTTAGGGTGTTAAGGTTTAAACCCTTTCTTATCTGCGTTCATACCTACACGCGCTGGTGAACCCCACGCCAGTACTTGTTCCTCCATAAAACGAACTACCGACGGACCGTCTGCATTTGGACCATAGGCCCTAAAAGCAAACATAATGCGAGCCTGTGTTTCACTGCCAATAACACCTTGGACTAACCGCTCACCCAAATCAAAGTCCATGAAGTCCATGCTAAGCTCACACATGGCTTCTTCCGAGTAACGTGACTGTTGCTGCAAACGCTTGTCCAGTCCCAGATCATCAGAGATCGCCTGACGGTCGTCGTAACTCTGGCACACATGAGTGCACATCTCCATCATGACGCACCAACCGCAAAGTGTGCGCACGAGCTGATCCAGTCACTTGGCACTCGTATGCACAGAGAGCTCGTGAGTGTAGCGTACAATCGGTTCTATGAATCTGCCCACCATCTCAACCCCAAAGACTGACCTTCTTATTGACCGCAGACGTTCACGTATCACGTCTTCCATAGGCTCATCCATGAATCCTGCTCCATCTTAGTGTGCTCCTCTGCACTAGGTGGTTTCCTGACCTTCGGCTCGTCAACGTCCATGTCGTCTCGAACAGGTACGTGTCTAAAATCTTGGCTGCATTCCTCTGACGACGAGTCAACTGCGTCGGGGATTTGGCACTCTGAGCGCGTGTACGCCGATCATGTCTACCCCCCCAACCTGGGGCGTGCCGACTTCCTCAAGCTGGACTTCTGTTTTCGGCACCGACTGCTCAAAAACCTCACTGGCTTCCCTCCAGGATTGCGTGGACAACGTACCTAACGTAGAAGGGTGTGGTCTGTCGCTATGCCTGCGTCCTCAGCAGGTAGCCCACACGTAACCTTTTTTCCACTCGGATGAGTCACAGCACCGTCTGTGTTCTCCTGCACCATGGCAAAATACCACCTCATCCTCGCGCATTACTGCCACCGCAGCCAGCATCTCGAAGACAGGACGCTTGGCCTCGATCTTTTCTCATAAATCCTTGCGCAAGTGGTATGTGCGACCTGTTTGGACTAATGTATGCGACACACTAGCATTATACACTCCGGTACAGACATGGGCTTACCCCATACGTCAGGAACACCCATCCGTTTGCACGGGATCAGCTGAAGGCAGCGGAAGCATCTTTTTACCTCACCCCCCACTCAGGAGTATACGGATACATCAGTGTGGCCGTTACCTTGTCCGTTCTGATTCTCGCGACCACCTTGCCCAGGCCCAGCCACTTCGGGTTGAAGTACCAGCTGGTTCCCGCTCAGATGCGCAGTGCAGAAACTTCCCTTGTCAAAGTAGGCAGGTAGAAGGGTTTTATTATATAATTAGTCGTATGTACAAAGCTTCCGCATCAAACGGTCCGAACGTCCTCCAAAACTGGTGAACCAGCTCTTACTTAACGCGTAAGACTCAGACACCACCAGCGACTCACTCTAATGAACCCGTACTTTTACCGGCGCTGCATGCACCTGCATTACGGGATCAATCCTCAACGCGACTGTACACCCGCCACAGGGTTCAAATCTCCTAATATGTGCTTGAGTACTATGTCACAGTCTCTTAACATTTAACCCCTAAACCCTAAACCCTATCCCTAAAACCCTAAAACACCTGTGTATACCGGCCATCCTTCTGACCTTAACCGTAGAATTGTATGATAGCGGATCCCGTGTGAGCATCTTGTCCGGTGCTGCGTGATCTGTGAATTTTGTGAGCGTGTGTTTGCACCTCTCAACAATGCGCCACGACATGTGCAAACATTACACTATAGCTAACGCATCCTTGTCAGTGATCTGATATCCAAGCTGGACAGCACTGAACGTGAAAGACCAGAAGCCCACCTGGTATAGCTTTATCTCCCGCCGAGCTAACAATCCCCAACCTACACCTATCGAATCACACGCGTCAATATATATCTCGAGCTTATCCTCGAACCCAGGTTCAACCAGAACTCCCCTCTTGACCACCTCAGCCCGGATGCGATCAAGAAGCCTCCTGCTAAATCGCCCCCCAAACAAATGGAATGTCCTTCTTGCTGAGATCCGAGATTTGTGCCATGATCTGGG
Organism: Sphaeroforma sirkka; assembly: GCA_001586965.3. NCBI lineage: Eukaryota > Ichthyosporea > Ichthyophonida > Sphaeroforma > Sphaeroforma sirkka. The sequence goes on along the minus strand of LUCW03001379.1, from coordinate 21,015 downwards.
AATGATAAAGGATGCATTGGCACCAGCAGTCATGTATCATGTGCTACCATGATGCTATCAAGTCCTTGTCTGTGGGTGATGGCATGCGTAGGATAGATTCCATCATATCCTCACTGATGGCAGAATCATCGTCATCCACTACTCTACCCAGAGCTATAACCCACAGTCCGAGAAGCAAAAACTGCACTTTTTCAATATACGCTTGTCGTTGTGTTTCTTGCCTGCAGCAATAAAAACTTTGAGACTCTTAGTGTTTCTTAGCGTCACTGTCACCCACCCGCATATCATTGAAGTATGTCTGTATGCCATCCACACTCTGAAGCGTATGCTTCATCCGCTGCGGAATGATCTACCACGACGGCTTGATACTAAACGGTTTGCCGACAAACTTGCGCTTGTCCCATGGGGTCCAGATTGTCAGCAGGTGCCGAGAGCCCTCTGCTACTTTGAGCTGACAAAGCCCTTGCCCCAAATCTACCATAGTTTGATACTTATTACCTCGTACCGCCGACAAGAACTCTTGCTTAGCGGGCACTGGATATTCTTCGAGGTCCAGAGTAGCAGCACTGTCAGCCCTTAATAGACAACGGCGTATACTCCGACCTCTCGAAAATCGGCATGGCACAATAACCTTCTGCCTTAGCTTTCGAGGTTGCGCACGTGACGCCCCCGTGATCCCAGTCCCCACCCTTCACTTCTTGGGCAGTGGTACTGAATATATAAAGCCCATTCCAAATAAGCTTAATAATAATATATAGGATAATTACCTTTCGCTTTCTCTCCTACATTTTCTGCCAGAAAGCTTTGAAGCCCACCGCAGTAAACGTAGGATCCTTGTTGGCACAGACGTTGTAAGCCGGTTTTGCCCCGTCTTTTCAGCTTCTTCACACCATTTCGAATACAGATATCGTCGAAAACAATGAAGGTCGGGTGCCGTAGTTGCCTTTCATGTCAAGGTCTGAACGTCCATCATCATAGCATCTAACGGAGCCTGACTAACCCCCCAAAACTTAAAACCTTAACTCTAAACCCTAAAAATAGTTTCTACGCTCTTGCTCCTTTACCTCATTGTGATAAATTGCCCTAAAGCCCAACGAGCTTGCAGTGTGTTGAGTCGCAAGTCCTGCGGAACCGTTGTGCTGAGCTCGCACCTCTTGTAGCGGACTTCCTTCCGCCTAGCTTTCGCCTGCTTACCCGGCGGTTCTTGTATCCGTGTCTGCTACTCATTCCCAGCTTTAGACTCTCACCTGGGTCTGCGGATAATCGCCAACCAATCCTGCTTCGTCCACATCAGTGACAGACGTTCCTTACTCAACCCTGACAGGACATACGCATCAAACAGTAAAGATTTCATTACCAACAAATCCATGGGGCACTGAATAGACCTTCCCCCCCCCCAATGTTTTTAAGGAGACCGACGAGTCACCACACACCCGAAAGTCTGACCAATCCCATTTCTGCCACTCCCTTGTACGGCAAACTCGTGTATCATGCAATCCTCAGTCGTTGCTCCATACCAAGCGGGGAGTAGCTCCAGAGTCGACGTACGCCTCAATGCCCTCTCCTATTGCCTTTTGGATCACACTCCCTGCCTGGGCTTTCTCCTCGACCGTCGCATCCAACGAACCGACCTGTCACCTAGTACCCCTGTTGTGACAGAGAGCAGCAATGTGTCCAAACTGTGACAGCGAAAGCACTTGATACTCTTCAAGCGGTCCTTGAAGTCGCCATGAGTGTCCTCATCAGATGAATCGACATCGTGACCATCCTGTAAGGCCTCGGACCCAGTAAATTTCCGCTGTTTGGTCGTAGCAAGCATAACCCGCTTCTGCTCGTCTTTATGCGGCTTCCGTAAGTCCTTCTCAGTGCTCATTCTTTGATTCTTCAACTGAGACCCTCAGTCACTGAGGACCGCCAAAGTCCGATCTATCGCGTAGCTGTCCCCTTGCGCTACCACTGGTACCACATGGCCATCCTGTACCCCACTCCCAGTCATATGGAAGCGCTCTTGTAAAATACAACACCTGCACACTTGTATCTCTGCCGGACATGCAACCCTATACACTTGTCCTCTGCGGGCAAGACGATCCGAAAAGGCATCTATAGAATCATGGACCACATTCAGAGTCGTCATCACCGCGTTCATATATACTAGTTCTATCCTCATCAGCCCCAGAGAAACTCGCATGGAAACTGGGGAAATACACTTAAGTGTGCCCAGCTAATACACTTTCCCACGTTGTTATCGTTGCCGTCTTTCTCAAGTATCACACATAACCTGCTTCATGTCATCCACCACCTGGAAGTCCGCCAACGGTGCACCAGTAGCAAAAACGCCATCCTTCGATAGCTGTTTTACCGATGAAACTATGTGCTGTTTCTAACACCTGATCACTCTACCAGTGTCCGTCACCGGTGTCCTATCAAGTAAATCAGCTGTGCTGTTATCAGCACTTATCTCCGCCTGCCGATCTAACAACCAGAACAAGTGATGAGCCGTTATGGCCCACATGCTATACGTCGACAAAATGTACTGCATGTACACAGCTCTTGAAATCTACACAAGAAAGGGACTCGGGCAAACTTTGAGACCCGATATTTTTTGTAATACTCACAGAGCAAGATAATTAATCTACTGAGAAATAAGACATGTTGAACCCTCCTGACCAGTCAACTAGATGTGCCCGTCTATGCCCTAAATCGGATGGAGATCTAGGCATCAATTGATGGAGTTATAGGCGCAGTGGAATTACAGCACTAGCTTGGTGTTTTGATTTTTGATTTGATTTTAAGTTGGATTTAGAATTATTTATTGATAATTATTGTTGAATAATTGTTTCGAAGCATGAATAGAAACGGACCGAAGTAGTGAATGGTCACAGTGGAACTATAAATATAAAAGTCTAGTCTGAAATCCTCTGTTTTTCTAGCTCACTATCGAGGGCTGAAGCTAAACTTAATTGCTTTTCTTGCAATTTAACGCTTTAAATTAACGCCAGTACGATATAGTCAGCCTGATTAAGCCAACTCTATATATTCAAGTTTATTGGTTATACTTACTATGACGAAAGCTTAGGCAACGACTAAGGTGCCAGCGTCTTTAACTAAAAGAACTAAGGTGCCGAGGTTAACAGTACACCTAGAGGAGGCTGACAATGCGGACAGCACGATTGTGTCTGCGACCCTTGATGCAGGCGCGAAGGCTGCGAAACAAAAGGAGAGAACAGGACTTCATGCACCACTACGTCGAATCCCGCCAACAAAGTGAGACAACGCTGACAAATATCGAAACCATTTGCGAGCGATAAGGAGAGTGTGTAACACGGGTTGAAAGACGGTATCACTCTTAGATTTCGCGGACAAAAACTATTTCATGATCAAACGTGTACAGAACGAGAGTAGGCCGCGACTTTGGGGCCGTCCGGTCACCAGTCAAGAGAGCGCACGCCAATGGTGGTGAAGAAATCATCGATGATATACCACAATGGATACCGGGGTTTGAAGAGACGATATTAAGATTACTAGCGTAGGTGCAAAGGGAGCTAATAAGAAGGATTCTGGAAACAAGCAATCTGATAAAGGTAAAAGACTGTAGAAGAAGCAGCAGAAGAAGATCGTTCTGATGGCGGCGTTGATGGTTGACGAGAGGGCCAGGTAGATCAAATTCTGACATGAACCCCTAAAATACGACGTCCGGCGCCAGAGAATAGATCAACAATGGTCGTTCATGGACCAAAGCCCAATACATGAAATCCGGAAGAATAATACCATGCATCGAAAGGACATCTATTGACAGCAGCCCAAGGCATTGGATATTGAAGAGAGGCATTTCAATCTTTTCTCGGTCGAATGCAAAACCTTTGACGGATGGAAAGTTGTCGTCACGCTACATAACGCATGTGATGGCAAAGTTTTTCGGATACGAAATATTTAAGTATGTCTAGTTCTCTACAATGTTTTCCGGCAGTTCCAGATACGTCTACCTAACATGTTGTCGACGAAAAGGGATGGCAGTTCTTCGAGTCTAACATTGTACGCTATCAGAGACTACCTTGTTAACTTTTCAACATTAATATCTGATTCACTGGCACTGCCCCACTCGCTCCTGGTGCATGGGATGACGACTGATCAAACAGATATGTCGTTGCCCCAGACAATGAATTCTGAGTCGCTTGACCCTTAAACCCTACTCTACTAAAGGAGGCACGATCTGCGATGGCATCTGAAGGAGAGATTCTTAGGCTAGAACCGGAGACCCGACCTAACCCAGTTTCTTTGGTGACTCCGTCGGGTTCTGGTGAAGAAAATAAGAAGTGATTGCATGGGTAGCAACAATCAGGAGTTTTCCAACTGGGGAGTCAATGATTGAAGACTTCACAGATCGTATGGAGCGCGCAGAATCTGATGCTGCTATAGCATTCGATATAGGAAAGCATGAGGAAGATAGTCTGTATCCATTAGTAACACGACAATATCAATCTAGCATACATTTTGAACTGCAACTTATCCAAATGGAGAAGACTGTAGAGAATAAAAAGTTTGTTCAAGGATACAGGTAAGTTGCCAACGACCAATTAGAAAGAGCAGGCAGGATCCTACCGATATGAATAGTTTGGCATATTTGTCTATGGTTTTAAAGGAGTTTAATCAAATCAAGCTTACGGCAAAACTCCACAAGAATATTTGATTCGAAGCGGCACAGCAAATTTGAAGCCGTCTCCTTATACATATAATAAGTCGAAAAAGGCGTGCGCTACTGTGACGCAGCTAAAGACGTAGAAAGGGTATAGCGAGATGATCGTTCAACTGTCCTCGACAGACTCTCGACAGGAGTTTAGGGCATCAACCATGATCCCTCTGGAAGAAGGAGCGTCAGAGCGCTAGTATCTCACTACATGCTGGAGTTAGATACATAGTTATTGTGTGCTCAGGCTAAGGATACGTCCGACGAGAGTTTGAATATGTATGTGCTATGGTACAGACTATCTCCTGGTCCAATCCTCAAAGAAAATATCAAGAGGTGCTGTATGCATATATACATCAATCTTGTTCAGACAATGTTTGTGAAATTTCAGATGCAGTTTTACCTATTGTATCACAAAACTCTCCGATCTGACATAGACTAAATTTTATTCGAGAGAAGTCCAGACCTTGCCAACCGACGAAAGTTTGAACATGTATGTGCTATGGGTACAGAATATCTCTTGGCCCAACCCTCAAAGGAATTATCAAGAGGCGCTGTATGCAGGTATACATCAATCTTATTCAGACAATGTTCGTGAGATTTCAGGTGAAGATTTAGCTATTGTATCACAAAATTCTCCGACCTGACATGGACTGAATTTTATTCCAGAGAAGACCAGACCCTTGCGAAGCGTTCTAGTTCTCTGGTACAATTAACACGACTAATAAGAAGATTGTTGTCAATGTAATTAGGGGAAAAAAACCGGCCAAGACTTTAATTTTGCAGAAGGACAGAACAATGAAAGTGAAGGAGGTGAAAAAGGTGAGCGACATTCAAGAGCACGTCAAGGTGCTGATGCAAACGAAAACCACATCAACTCTCGAGGTGCTCCCATTAATAATGCTGATGAGCAATCACTGCCACTTAATCCTAAACACAAGAGATTATGAACTGCAGTTGGCGAATGATCCAGAATGAACCTAATGTATAGGCAGATGGACCGGTAGATACAATGAGAAATGTAAACATTTCGTCGAGAAGTATAATAGTTGTACTGATACTTGTAAACGTTTAACGTATATGAAGCTGCAATGCAGTTGAAATCATTAGAAATATTTTAATTATAGTACAAGAGTAGTCAGCAGATAAAGTTAGGATTGCGTCATATCAGCAATACTCTGGGGAATTCGAAGACTGAGACATTGCCGATACACAATTCTCCCAGAACTAATTTTGCCGAAGAGATTTTTTTAATGATTTCATCATCGTCCTGGCGGATTATTATTATTTGTATCGCCACGCGAATATGTTTACTAACGATATCTCTCTTTAGAAAAAAAGCACATAATTGCCCTCATTAGACTGCAATCTGGGTTGCTGCTCCAAGGATAATCGTGGTAGCCCTACTAGCCCTTAGACCTATATTCAGTTGAACCATTTGTATTGTTACTGAATTGTTCAGATATAAATCTTTGGAGAATTAGTAGGTCTTTTAACATTCTTACTTCAAATATTTGATTTGTAAAAGGTACTATGTAATAATAAAAACCGCTAAACCCATTCAGTAAACTTTGGTTGCGTACTGCTTTTTTTAAGAGTCGCGTTTACGTATATAAAATCTAATGTGGAAGCCCGGCTATTACACAGCACCCACTGAGCTTTGAGGTTCAGGAGAGGCTAGTTGCTCACTCAAGCCGATTTTGAACCTCAAAAAAAGGCAAGAAAGAAAATAATCGCTGAAGCATTAAGTAGCATAACGTATAATTAATAGGCATCAGGCGGAGACGTTAGACATTCCAGGCTTATCCTGTGTGATCTTTGCGCTTAGGTTCAGTAGGTCCGAGATGGTCGACTAACCATTTTTTTTTTTTTTTGCTTCAATGTCATCGCAACAATGAGCAACAATGAAGGACATTTGACTTCTATGATTTCAGATGATGAAAACTTGCCATATTTTTAAACTTTTGACTTATGTAGTCGTTTACGTCACTTTCTATATAAAACTTTCAAATAGTTTTTTTAGCCAAAAGCCTACAAAAAAAATTCCACGATTGTACCGTACGACAGGGTGTGTATTCTCCACTATATGATATCTTTGAATTCGGAGGATCAACAATGGTATTAGAATCATGTCACCTTACAAGTACAATACTTATATTTGGAATGCAGCCAATTCCTATATTTAGTGCACTAGAACGATGGGATTACTTACCTCATAGGTTATACTATTAGTGTCCGCGACGGAGAATATTTATGGGTCTATCCATTTAGATAGTAGTACAGTAGCATCAGATATATGTTGACAAATATTAGATCAATCTCTGGCCTGATACTTTGCTATCTGTTTGGTATTGTTCTACCTATTCTTACCTCTTGGTAAGGCTAAATTATATGATTTCGCAATCAAGAATATGCAACGTTATGCATTACGATACACCTAATCTAGCATTAACTCATTGCGACCAGGGTTGTCTTTGTTAAAGGGTATCGCAGCCCAGTACTGTAGATATACGGTCTCCGGTCAGTCTAAAATATCAAGATCAAATGAGAAAACATATTGGTTTTTAATTGTATTTAAAATAATTTAATACAAATTCTTTTCCAATATTTCCAAAGTGTTCTAAGTTCACTTTGATGGCTCCAATAGCCTGAGTATTTGGTATGACCCATTTACTTGGATCTATTTGAGATGATAGTAGATGTAGGATATTATAAGCTAAATTTTATAATATCTGAACTACTACTTACAGGTTTTGGTCCTCCCGCCAATCTCCAAAATTCAATAAGTCTTTTTCTTTTTTTAACTTTTCTTCAGATGGAACTTTATTTATATCAGCCAATGTATTAACTTGACTTACGTTCTTATGTCTATTTACAAATTAGGCATGTGGTCATAAACACTTAGTACTTCTAGCGAAAATTATTTAATAAAGAACAGCAAGAGGTACGTCCTGTGCGATCAAGGATACTATGGCTCCTACCAAGAGGCAGTCCCGATCATTCTTACACAAGCTACCACTGCTAAATCCTAACTGACTTAAATTGTATTTTAGTTTATATAACATAGTTTAAAACATAAAAATATCCATCGAGGTTTACATATTTTTCAGTTATTTAGTAGTTACCGTAGTGTACTGGTTCTAGACTGTCTAATAAATGCATACTATCCAGCGACAGGACTGTAAGTATTCTATACTACCTCATAGTGGCTATATTACCCTAAAGTAAAGCTACACGCTAGTTACTATACCTAGACCTTATTAATTTTCCTGTTCTTGAGCTATCACTATGGCTAAAGTAAATTCTAAAGGCACGGGAGCCGCCAGCACCAAGCCTGCTAAGCCTGTTGAGGTTCCTGAGATTACTGGGGACACTGGTCCGTCTGGTACTGAGCCTGCCATTGAAGCTGTAGAGGACGCCGTTTCTGAGCTTGGTTCTGATGAAAACTCTGATGATGACTCGTCGGGCCCTAAAGACTTGGAAGAGGAGGTCTCAGCTGCCTCGGAAAGGCTCGCCAGCGTCCGTGTGTCTCCTAGTAGTGCAGCCCAGGGCATCAGCTCGCCATCTGACCGCGAAAAGTCAGATATTGGAAAGGCTATATCTCCTGAACAAGTGGAGGAATCGTCTCGAGATCGACGGTTTATTACTACTAAAAGTCAGCCCAATCCACCTATCAACAAAGATGGCGGCGTTGCATTTCGTGAAATTTCATTGCATGCCTCGCCACTGAATGCCTCATCACCGAGTGTTGGGGCGGAAGACGCAAATGTTGGGGATGCCATAACTCGACAACGAGTGGTTGGATCTTCTCAATCTCGACGTCATTTGAACCACAAATATGAGCTTTTAAAGGAGCTAGCCGCTGCCGTAGTTTCTGACCCTTCGAACATATCCCACGTGGCCGATATTCTTGTTCGAACCTGAGGCCCTCTGGTTTACTAACCAACAGGGTTACAACTGAGCCAGTTACCGCTGGTGAAGTGGGAAAAACCTTAAAATTCAATCTTTATAGCTCGGAAGCTACAATCGACCACCCTCTCGAGAAACCAACCCCTGTCAGAGGCTATGATCGTATGAAGATCGATGAGGCTTAAACCCTCATAACATCTTTGGTAATCGTTATATCAGTACCTCACTAGAGAGTACCCACTCTAGCACTGAAGACGAGGAAGTGAGAACCAGACAACAACGTCTCAGGCTATTACGTTCTGGTATGCAAGTCCTTGAGGACCGTCTATTAAATGACTCTGACCTTGACGATAAGAAAGCGGATAACATTCGCTATCTAATCGATAACAAGAGAAAGGAGATAGACTCCATCTTGGCACTAGCAGCCCGTAGCACTGAGCGTGAACCTTGTGAACGCTTCGAACCAAGCTTTATAAAGCAGCTAGGTAACGCGAAGGCTGAGGTCGATTTCTCTACCAATGAGAGTACAGTGGAGACACGGAAGGCCTTTGACCAACTTAAGGAGTCTGCCAGCCTTAAGGATAAGCAGATGATGAATGCCTTTATTCATTTCTGTGAGTCAGAGGAATGGAAAACTATCTTGAAGGCCTATGAGCCCAACTAGAAAGCCCCACCCTGGCACCAGTTGCGTGAGAATATACTTAACGCTTTCTTTGAAGATGCACGTGACCGTGAACTTCTAGAGTCTCGCAAGACCTTTGCGAACGATACTACTATTCGAGGCGCTCTAGCTCATATGACACATATGAACACTCGAATGGGAGGTCGTACCTATACTGGCGAATATTTATTAATTTGTCAGATGATGGAGACTCTGGGGGCTAACCTATTTAAGAAGGTCAATAACGATATTATCGCCTATGGCGATTTGCGATCTATGCCTTGGTCTGTCTTTGAGAAGATAGTTCAAAAGCATACCAACCCTCTACTAGAGTACTTAGTACCTCGAGCTTTACTCAACCCGCTAAGCGCACCGCGACAGAGAATAACACTGCGTGTAATACTAAGAAACCTCGCACTACTGCTGGAGGTGGTAAAGGCTCTACTTCTACTGAACCAAAGGGTGAAAGGAAGGAGAGAGCACATTGCAAGAAGTGTGGTTACAACCTCACCAAATGTGATGGCAAGTGGCATGGTAAACACGACTCTGTTAAGTGTGCACCAGGCAAGCCAAACTTTGGGCACTATATGAAAGAGTGTACTACTTGCAAGGGTACTAACGGTTGGCACAAAGATGATTGCAAGGACATACTGGATGTCCAAGTTAAGCACTGACAGTTCTATATGTGTGCACTAGAGCAAGATTATGAAAAAAAGTTCGATAAATACCAAAGGAGATGAACATATATTTCAAATCGTTTATATAAATGGAGAAAAAGTTATAGCACTTTTTGATCCAGGGGCTGAATTCTCCGCTATCTCACGCCGAGTAGCCGACGCTACAGATATGACTATCCATAACGAAACAACTAATTTAATCTTGGGAAGTGGTAAAGTTACCACTTGCGAAGAAGCCATTGACTATTTTGTCAGATAGAAGAGAAGTATAGACTCACCTAATCGTTACTGACATGTCTCCAAATACGATTCAATTATAGGCATGACTGATCTTCTCAATCAAAGGTGTAACTCTCACAGGTATGCCTAATGGACTAGACCCGAATAAAGATCAGTCAGATGACAGCATGTTAAAGATACCTAAACCTCCGAAAGCTGAAGCAAAAGATATGATTCCGCACTTTACCGATATAATTATGGACTTAGTTATACAAAACAGAAAGATTGCAATAACTGACTGGTGTATGTTTAAGTTCTCTAACGGGTGCGTTAAGCTTGATTTAACAATTGTCGATTTCTCTAAGTTAAAGTGTCCTTCACATAACTACGTAAGTTGGAGACACAAAGACGTTGTCAAAACCCAAATTAAAGATTGATTACAACAGGGTCTAATTGAAATCAATAATGATGCAACCCCAGTTAACTTAGCTCTCTTAGCGGTCGATCAATATAAATCTGATGGAACGTTTAGTAAAACAAGAGTAGTACTAGACCTGTCGCCAATCAGCAAACTAATTCCGCAACATGGTTTTCTCTTACCAAAGATACGCGAGATACTACGCAAAATGGAAGGTGTGACTATCTTTTCCAAGATAGACTTAAAAGCTGCATTCCATCAACTACAGATATATGAGCCTCATAGGAAATACTTTTCCTTTACTTGGCAAGGTAAGAAGTACCAGTTTAAAGGTGCACCTGAAGGCTTACACATGTTACCTTCTTTCTTCCAACAAGTTATGATGGAACTATTTGCGGACCTGTTGGATAACGTATCAGTATATTTAGATGATATACTTATCTATACAAAAACAGCACATGAACATGCTAAACTCGTTAAGGAAGTCTTAAAGCGACTAAACCATGCCAAACTTAAGATTAACGAGGACAAGTGCTCTTTCGCTAAAGATTCTATACACTTACTTGGTTACAAGGTATCTGCAGTAGGGGTAGAAATTGATCCTGGCAAGAAACAATTTCTGGTGGATCTATCAACACCGATTACTGGAAGAGATGTGAACTCTGTGTGTAGCTTGTTATCTTCTTCTCAGATTCGGTACCTCATCTTTCTCATTACTTAAAGCCTCTCCGTCATCTACGGCTGCACAAAGGACCTTAGGGAAAGCTCTGGACTAGAGAATGTGATGATGCATTTAAGCTAGTCAAAAGTAAAGTAATGGACGCACCCATCATGCAATACCCTGTGGATGGCGTCCCATTCTAAGTAGTGTAGAAATACGGCCTCCGGTCAGTCTAAAATATCAAGATCAATTGAGATAATACATTGGTTTTATTTGTGTTTTTAAATAATTGAGTACAAGCTCTTTTTCCAATATTTCCAAAGTGTTCTAAATTCACTTTGATGGCTCCAATAGCCTGAGTATTTGGTATGACTCATCTACTTGGACCTATTTGAGACATTAGTAGATGTAGGATATTATAAACTAAATTTTATAATCTCCGAACTACTACTTATAGATTTTGGTCCTCCCGCCAATCTCCAAAATCCAATAAGTCTTTTCTTTTTTTAACTTTTCTTCAGATGGAACTTTATTTATATCAGCTAATGTATTAACGTGACTTACGTTATTATGTCTATTTACAAATTAGTCAAGTGGTCATGAACACTTAGTACTTCTAGTGAAAATTATTCAATAAAGAACAGCTAGAGGTACGCCCTGTGTGATCGAGGATATTTAGGCTCTTAACAAGAGGCAGTCCCGATCATTCTTACACAAGCTACCACTGCTAAATCCTAACTGACTAAATTGTATTTTAGTTTAATATAGTTTGAAACCTAGTAATTTCCATCGAAGGTTACAGTAGCAACCGACGCTTCAGACCGAGCGGTAGGAGGAGTGCTATACCAAACAATAACGGGTAAACCACGTTACATACAATTCTTTAGCAAGAGTTATAATAAGAGTCAAAGGAATTACCTTACCGTTAAACAAGAGCTCCTTGCTATAGTTACTGCGCTAAGACAGTTTAAAGACTACTTTTATGGAAGTTACTTCACTGTCGCTTGTGATCAAAAGTCTTTAACATATTTAAAAGACATGAACTCTAATTCACAGTTGGTGAGCCGCTGGCATGACATCATTGCTAAGTCCGCTTCTAACAATACACACATACCAGGAATACATAATCATCTTCCTGGCATGCTCTCTCGACTTGTCCCTGACTACCAGAAAACAGTTAAAGAGTTATTAGCAACCGATTGGATGCTTACTAAGAAATGGTTTAACCTCGCTCAATCAAGATGGGGTCTATTTACTATTGATATGTTCGACGCAGAACATAACAAACAGGTTTCTGTTTATAGGTCGTTGACTCATCCTAAAGGTGATGCCTTTCAACTTGACGTATCAAATCATAATGCGTGGGCTAACCCACCTTGGCAACTTATCGCACAGTTGTTAAACTATGTTACTATTACTAAGTCTACCATTACGCTGTGTTGTCCCTTACGTAGCTCCGACCCATGGATACGTGATTTAATTAATATGATACAAGACGAGCCTATCTATGTCGACAGTGAAACCGACACGTCCTTGTATCAGGGATCCTATTCTATTAAAAAGACACCTTGGAAACACACCATTGTTTGTCGCATCGGTCCTGCAGGTACCACTAAGTGGAAACCCTCAACCGAATTCTTAGCTAAACTAGAGGAGTCTAAAGAGTTTGAACAAAAGCTCAAGACTCGTACAACACATGCACCCAACAAGATTGCAGTCGACGTAATGTCGATTGAGACGGCATTGAATCGTAAAAACATGGAACTAGCTAAGGCCATGGATCAAAGACTCAAAACTCTAAGAGAACCTGAAGCTCGCACTCAACTACTTAAAGCGCTGCTCAAAGAACAGCCAGGAGTTGCGAAACATCTGAAGAAGATACTTCAACAATCTAATGTTGTCAATTATGTATCTCAGAGTCTGTCTACCCCCCCCCTGATACTGAAGTTGCCCTATCTAACGGGATTATGGTTCATCCAGCCAGCGTTACATGGAATCTGACTGACTTAGAAGAATTCGAGAGTAGAATTAAAATAATACATAATTTAACTCATCGAGCAAATGAACATACTTATAAAATGGCTATTCGTGCAGGGCTTGATCACCCGGCGCTCAAAGAAACCATACGTGAAGTATACCGACGCTGTACTGATTGTGAAAAGAACCAGATCAAGCGCTACGGTTGGGCACCCCTAGGCTGATATAAATAAAGTTCCATCTGAAGAAAAGTTAAAAAAAGAAAAAAAAGACTTATTGGATTTTGGAGATTGGCGGGAGGACCAAAATCTATAAGTAGTAGTTCGGAGATTATAAAATTTAGTTTATAATATCCTACATCTACTAATGTCTCAAATAGGTCCAAGTAGATGAGTCATACCAAATACTCAGGCTATTGGAGCCATCAAAGTGAATTTAGAACACTGGAAATATTGGAAAAAGAATTTGTATTAAATTATTTTAAAATACAATTATGTTATCTCATTTGATCTTGATATTTTAGACTGACCGGAGACCGTATTTCTACATATGTACATTTAGTGAATTTTCCATGTAGGCCATGTACATTTAAAGTATCTCCATATATATATATATATATATATATATATATATATATATATATATATATATATACACACACACACACACACACACACACACACACACACACACACACACACACACACACATATATATATATATATATATATATATATATATATATATATATATATATATACGCCTAGGTTACTTAGTCCACATTGCACATGGTATATTTATGGTAATAAAGAGCGTTATGTCTGAAATAAGTGGACCCAGTCAGAAATGCTATTGGGAATGGCACGCCTGCTATATTCATGGATCACAATCCTAAGTAGAACGAGACGTTCTCTACTATCAATCATATGAAAATGCTCGTCTCTATGGCATGAGCCATCACTTCTACCTGATCGAATTGTCTATTCCACTACTCGGTCCGGTCCTCTGGTCCAAACCTAAAAAAAATCCTCTAGGTCCAGTCCTCTGGTCCGATCCTAAATTTTGTAAACTTCGATGGAAATTACTAGGTTTCAAACTATATTAAACTAAAATACAATTTAGTCAGTTAGGATTTAGCAGTGGTAGCTTGTGTAAGAATGATCGGGACTGCCTCTTGTTAAGAGCCTAAATATCCTCGATCACACAGGGCGTACCTCTAGCTGTTCTTTATTGAATAATTTTCACTAGAAGTACTAAATGTTCATGACCACTTGCCTAATTTGTAAATAGACATAATAACGTAAGTCACGTTAATACATTAGCTGATATAAATAAAGTTCCATCTGAAGAAAAGTTAAAAAAAAGAAAAAAGACTTATTGGATTTTGGAGATTGGCGGGAGGACCAAAATCAATAAGTAGTAGTTCGGAGATTATAAAATTTAGTTTATAATATCCTACATCTACTAATGTCTCAAATAGGTCCAAGTAGATGAGTCATACCAAATACTCAGGCTATTGGAGCCATCAAAGTGAATTTAGAACACTTTGGAAATATTGGAAAAAAAAGCTTGTACTAATTATTTAAAATACAAATAAAAAACCAATGTATTATCTCAATTGATCTTGATATTTTAGACTGACCGGAGGCCGTATTTCTACATAGCCCCCAGTAGCTTTTAGAACTACGAACGTACGTTAAGATACGATCTAGTTGGTAAAGCGAAAACCAAAGTAAAAAACGGTTTCGGTCATGACTTATCGAGTAAGTATGTGCCTATATGTACGAGTTCAAGACTCATGTTGTACTCTATGTCGTTTAGTATTTGGTCCAGTAACCATTTCCGATGTAGGCGCCTTACGTTTATTATTTGGTAAGGTATTAGCCAAAGGCTGTTCTTCATTAGTAAGTAAGTTTGAACAATTTTCTGCACTGTTGGTAAGCAGATCAGAAAGTTTAGTCACGTAGGAAGTAGGTGGCAAATAGGGAATTTCAGATCCGTCAGGGTTTGTAGTCACCTGAGGAAACCCTTTTCGTTTATCTCGTGTGTTCTTATGTAAACGCTTATTCCATTTCTTATTAAAGATACGAAGAAAGTCGCGAGATTCACGAAATGCATCGGAGGTTAGCCAAGCTACTGTCCCATCCATGAAACGGGTCTTGTAGTAAGTGTAACCGTCTTCGGATGTTTTGTCAATTATATCTTTGACTTGTGACTCCATAACTGGTACATCAGAATCAAATGAGCGAGCGAATGAGAGTTCGGAGGTAGGGATACGGTGAGTTCCTAGATTGGTTGCGCTAGTACCATCAATGTTATTCACTTCGTAAGTATCACTCTTCTCATCATGGTAGGAAATAACAAAAGGTCCTATCGTCTTAGAAGAGAGTTCGGTAACGTTGGCGTTTCGATTTATAATGTTAACGTAATCGCCGACTTTGAACTGAACAATGTTCTTAGTGTTATTCCATCGGTCATACGCTTTAAGTAGGACGCGATTCTTGTGCTCAGTAAACAGGGGTAAACAACGTTCTGCATATGCTCGATCTTTTGAAGCCACGGGGTAGCGTGTTTCTCGGGCGCAGTTTTATCAAACGTTGCTTGTAATTCACTATAGCGGCCAAAGAAATAGTGAAACGGGAGTGTTCCAGTTTGAGGATTCATGCAGTTATTCATTTGAGTCTGAACCCATTTCAAATGATAAGGCCACATATCCTCAACGTCGTCTAGTGCGGTACGCAAGAGTTTCTTAAGTTCTCTATGACGTGTCTCATTTGCACCCTGCGTTTGAGGTTTGTAAGGAACACCACGCCTATGGGTCATGCCTGATACGAGTATAAGTGCCTCCATTACGTCGGTACAAAACTCACTACCGTTATCAGAACATAGTACTCGGGAAACCGAAGTCATTAAAGACGTGATAGCATAATTCTGCCACTGTTTGTGGACGTTTGTTCGGTATTGCATAAAGCAAGTTATAGCCCGAAGCCACACATAAGAAATGACAGATATATACATCGCCAGTATGCTTGGATCGCGGGGAGTTTAACCAAATCGACTATGACTCGGCGCATCGGTTGGTCTTCTGTCACACTTTTTTTTTAGGGGTGCCCAACCGTATCGCTTGATCTGGTTCTTTTCACAATCAGTACAGCGTCGGTATACTTCACGTATGGTTTCTTTCAGCGCCGGGTGATCAAGCCCTGCACGAATAGCCATTTTATAAGTATGCTCATATGCTCGATGCGTTAAATTATGTATAATTTTAACTCTACTTTCGAGCTCCTCTAAGTCAGTCAGATTCTGCGTAACGCTGGCTGGATGAACCATAGTCCTGTTGGAAAGGGCAACCTCAGTATCAGGAGGGTAGAGTCCTGAGATACATAATTGACAACATTGGATTGTTGAAGTATCTTCTTCAGTTGTTTCGCCACTCCTGGCTGTTCTTTAAGCAGCGCTTTAAGTAGTTGAGTGCGAGCTTCAGGTTCTCTTAGAGTTTTGAGTCTTTGATCCATGGCCTTAGCTAGTTCCATGTTTTTTTACGATCTAATGCCGTTTCAATCGGCATTACCTCGACTACAATCTTGTTGGGTGCATGTGTTGTACGAGTCTTGAGCTTTTGTTCAAACTCTTTAGACTCCTCTAGTTTAGCTAAGAATTCGGTTGAGGGTTTCCACTTAGTGGTACCTGCAGGACCGATGCGACAAACAATGGTGTGTTTCCAAGGCGTCTTCTTAATAGAATAGGATCCTGATACAAGAACGTGTCGGTTTCACGGTCGACATAAATAGGTTCGTCTTGAATCATATAATTAAATCACGTATCCATGGGTCGGAGTTACGTAAGGGACAACACAGCGTAATGGTAGATTTAGTAATATTAACATAATTTAACAACTGTGCGATAAGTTGACAAGGTGGGTTAGCCCACGCATTATGCTTTGATAAGTCAAGCTGAAATGCATCACCTTTAGGATGAGTCAACGACCTATATTCAGAAACCTGTTTGTTATGTTCTGCGGCAAACATATCAACAGTAAATGGACCCCATCGTGATTGAGCGAGGTTAAACCATTTCTTATTTAGCATCCAATCGGTTGCTAATAACTCTTTGACTGTTTTCTGGTAGTCGGGCACAAGTCGAGAGAGCATGTCAGGAAGATGGTTATGTATTCCTGGAATGTGTGTTATATTAAAAGCGAACTTGGCAATAATGTCATGCCAGCGGCTCACCAACTGTGAATCAGGGTTCATATCTTTTAAGTATGTTAAAGACTTTTGATCACAGGCGACAGTAAAGTAACTTCCATAAAGGTAGTCTTTAAACTGTCTTAGCGCAGTAACTATAGCAAAGGAGCTCTTGTTTAACGGTAGGGTAATTCCGTTGACTCTTATTATAACTCTTGCTAAAGAATTGTATGTAGCGCGGTTTACCATTTATCGTTTGGTAAAAGCACTCCACCTACCGCTCGATCTGAAGCGTCGGTTGCTACTTGGAATGGGACACCATCCACAGGGTACTGCATGATGGGTGCGTCCATTACTTTACTTTTGACTAGTTTAAATGCATCATCACATTCTTTAGTCAAAGCTTTCCCAAAGGTCCTTTGTGCAGCCGTAGGTGACTGAAGGCTTTAAGTAATGAGAAAGATGCGGTACCGAATCCGAGAAGAAGTTAACAAACCCACACACAGAGTTCACATCTCTTCCAGTAATTGGTGTTGATAAATCCAACAGAAACTGTTTCTTGCCAGGATCAATTTCTACCCCTGCTGCAGATACTTTGTAGCCAAGTAAGTGTATAGTATCTTTAGCAAAAGAACACTTGTCTTCGTTAATCTTAAGTTTAGCATGATTAAGTCGCTTTAAGACTTCTTTAACGAGTTTAGCATGTTCATGTGCTGTCTTTGTAAAGATAACTATATCATCTAAATAGACTGATACGTTATACGACAGGTCCGCAAATAGTTCCATCATAACTTGTTGGAAGAAAGAAGGTAACATGTGTAAGCCTTCAGGTGCACCTTTAAACTGGTACTTCTTACCTTGCCAAGTAAAGGAAAAGTATTTCCTATGAGGCTGATATATTTGTAGTTGATGGAATGCAGCTTTTAAGTCTATCTTGGAAAGATAGTCGCACCCTCCATTTTGCGTAGTATCTCGCTTATCTTAGGTAAGGGAAAACTATGTTGCGGAATTAGTTTGTTGATTGGCGACAGGTCTAGTACTACTCTTGTTTTACTAAACGTTCCATCAGATTTATATTGATCGACCGCTAAGAGAGCTAAGTTAACTGGGGTTGCATCATAATTGATTTCAATTAGACCCTGTTTTAACCAATCTTCGATTTGGGTTTTGACAACGTCTTTGTGTCTCCAACTCACGTAGTTATGTGAAGGACACTTTAACTTAGAGAAGTCGACGTTTGTTAAGTCAAGTCTAACGTACCCATTAGAGAACTTAAACATACACCAGTCAGTTATTGCAATCTTCCTGTTTTTTTGTATAATTAAGTCCATAATTATATCGGTGAAGTGCGGAATCATATCCTTTGCTTCACCTTCCGGAGGTTTAGGTATCTTTAACATATTATCATCTGACTGATCTTTATTCGGGTCTAGCCCATTAGGCAGACCAGTGAGTGTTATACCTAAACTGAGAAGATCAGTCATACCTATAATTAAATCGTATTTCTGAGACATGTCAGTAACGATTAGGTGAGTCTTCACTTCTCTTCTATCTGACAGCATTATGTGTGCATAGTCAATGGCTTGTTCGCAAGTAGTAACTTTGCCATTTCCCAAAGATTAAATCAGTTGTTTCGTTATGGACAGCCATATCTGTAGCGTAGGCTACTCGGCATGAATAGCAGAGACTTCAGCCCTGGATCAAATAGTGCCATAACTTTTTTCTCCATTTACGAAAACTGTTTGAAAGATACGTTCATCTCCTTTGGTATAGATTTTTATTGAACATTTTCTCATAATCTTGCTAGTGCACACATATGGTACTGTCAAGTGCTTAACTTGGACGTCTGGTAAGTCCTTGCAATCCTCTTTGTGCCAACCGTTAGTACCCTTGCAAGTAGCACACTCTTTCATATAGTGTCCAAAATCTGGCTTGCCTGGTGCACACTTAACAGGGTCGTGTCTACCATTCCACTTGCCATTACGTTTTGTGAGGTTGTAACCACACTTCTTGCAAGGCGCTCTCACCTTCTTATCACCTTTCGGTTCGGTAGAGTAGAGCCAGTACCCCCCTCCAGTAGTAGTGCGAGGTTTTCTTAGTACTACGCGCAGTATTAGTCTCTACTGCGTTTTCGCTTAGTGGGCTGGAGTGTAGCTCGTGGTACTAAGTACTCTAGTAAGGGATTGGTATGCTTGTGTACTATCTTCTCAAAGACAGACCAAGGCATAGATCGCAAATCACCATAGGCGATGATGTCGTCATTGACTTTCTTAAAGAAGGTTAGCTCCCAGAGTCTCCATCATCTGACAAATTAATAAATATTCGCCAGTATAGGTACGACCACCCATCCGTGTATTCATATGTGTCATATGAGCTAGAGCACCTCGAATAGTGGTATCGTTCGCAAAAGAACTTGCGAGACTCTAGAAGTTCACGGTCACGTGCATCTTCAAAAAGGTGTTAAGTATATTATCACGCAACTGGTGCCAGGGTAGGGCTTTCCAGTTGGGCTCATGAGCCTTCAAGATAGTTCGCCATTCACCTGGCTCACAGAAATGAATAAAGGCATTCATCATCTGCTTATCCCTAAGGCTGGCAGACTCCTTAAGTTGGTCGAAGGCCTTCAGTGTCTCCACTGTACTCTCATTAGTAAGAGAAATCGACCTCAGCCTGCGCGTTACCTAGCTGCTTTATAAAGCTTGGTTCTAAGTGTTCACGAGGCTCATGCTCAGTGCTACGGGCTGCTAGTGCCAAGATGGTGTCTATTTCCTTTCTCTTGTTATCGATTAGATAGCGAATGTTATCCGCTTTCCTATCGTCAAGGTCAGAGTCATTCAATAGACGGTCCTCAGGACTTGCATACCAGAGCGTAATAGCCTGAGACGAGTATGTCTGGTTCTCACTTCCTCATCCTCAGGATTAGAGCGAGAACTCTCTAACGAGGTACTGGTGTAGCGATTGCCAAAATCGTGATTACCAGGGTTAGTTGGCAAATGAGGGTCGATATTACGAGGATGGTAAGCCTCATCGAGTTCCATACGATCATATCCTCTGACAGGGTTAGGTTTGTCAAGAGGATGGTCGATGGTAACATCAGAGCTATAGAGATTAAATTTTGAAATATTATCTCTCTCGCCAGTGGTAACTGGCTTAGTGGTAAACATACTGGCTGGTAAACCAGTAGGTCTCGGGTTCGAAACCCGGCCCGGAATTTTTTCTTCTTCGGTATAGGAAAGAATATCAGCCAAGTGGGACACGATAGAGGGGTCCACAACTGCTGCTGCCGCTAGCTCCTTCAAAGAGCGCTTCAGTGCGGTTCAATTGGCGTCGAAGATTGAGAGGATCCAACCACTCGTTGTCGAGGTTATGGCGTCCTCAACTTCGGCCCCAAGATTTGAGCTGAATGAATGGCTTCTCCATCGATGGCGAAACCGAAATTTTCGGACAAGTCCAATACTTCCTTTTCACTCCGGATTTGTGCTGGAGTGTCGCTGAGATAATGGAGTTATAATACCCCGACATTCGTATCCACGAATTTTCCAGCCTTTCGACGTTTATCCCAATATTTGACGGCACGTGGTCAGGGGGGGCAAGCTGGGGTCCTGAGCTTCACTCTAGGTGA
>LUCW03001378.1:0-19167 GCA_001586965.3 Sphaeroforma sirkka | reverse complement strand
ACCTTACAAGTACAATACTTATATTTGGAATGCAGCCAATTCTATATTTAGTGCACTAGAACGATGGGATTACTTTACCTCATATAGGTTATACTATTAGTGTCCGCGACGGAGAATATTTGTGGGTTCATCCATTTAGATAGTAGTACAGTAGCATCAGATATATGTTGACAAATATAGATCAATTCTGGCCCATGGATACTTTGCTATCTGTTTGGTATTGTTCTTACCTGCGGTCTCCGGTCAGTCTAAAATATCAAGATCAAATGAGATAACATATTGGTTTTTAAATTGTATTTACCAATAATTTAATACAAATTCTTTTCAATATTTCCAAAGTGTTCTAAATTCACTTTGATGGCTCTAATAGCCTGAGTATTTGGTATGACTCCATTTACTTTAGCGACCTATTTGAGATGATATAGATGCTTAAGATATTATACTAAATTTTATAATATCTGAACTACTACTTACAGGTTTTGGTCCTCCCGCCAATCTCCCAAATCCAATAAGTCTTTTCTTTTTTTTAACTTTTTCTTCAGATGGAACTTTATTTATATCAGCTTCAATGTATTAACTCTTTGTTTCTATGTCATTTACAAATTAGGCATGTGGTCATGAACACTTAGTACTTCTAGCGAAAATTATTTAATAAAGAACAGCCAGAGGTACGTCCCTGTGTGATCGAGGATATTATGGCTCTTACCAAGAGGCAGTCCCGATCATTCTTACACAAGCTACCACTGCTAAATCCTAACTGACTTAAATTGTATTTTAGTTTATATAACATAGTTTTAAAACATAAAAATATCCATCGAGGTTTACATATTTTTCAGTTATTTAGTAGTTACCGTAGTGTACTGCTTCTAGACTGTCTAATAAATGCTTACTATCCAGCGACAGGACTGTAAGTATTCTATACTACCTCATAGTGGCTATATTACCCTAAAGTAAAAGCTACACGCTAGTTACTATACCTTAGACCTTATTAATTTTCCTGTTCTTGAGCTATTACTATGGCTAAAGTAAAATTCTAAAGGCACGGGAGCCGCCAGCACCAAGCCTGCTAAGCCTGTTGAGGTTCCTGAGGGTTACTGGGGACACTGGTCCGTCTGGTACTGAGCCTGCCATTGAAGCTGTAGAGGACGCCGTTTCTGAGCTTGGTTCTGATGAAAACTCTGATGATGACTCGTCGGGCCCTAAAGCCTTTGGAAGAGGAGGTCTCAGCTGCCTCGCGGAAAGGCTCGCCAGCGTCCGTGTGTCTCCTAGTAGTGCAGCCCAGGGCATCAGCTCGCCATCTGACCCGCGAAAAGTCAGATATTGGGAAGCTATATCTCCTGAACAAGTGGAGGAATCGTCTCGAGATCGACGGTTTATTACTACTAAAAGTCAGCCCAATCCACCTATCAACAAAGATGGCGGCGTTGCATTTCGTGAAATTTCATTGCATGCCTCGCCACTGAATGCCTCATCACCGAGTGTTGGGGGCGGAAGACGCAAATGTTGGGGATGCCATAACTCGACAACGAGTGGTTGGATCTTCTCAATCTCGACGTCATTTGAACCACAAATATGAGCTTTTAAAGGAGCTAGCCGCTGCCGCAGTTTCTGACCCTTCGAACATATCCCACGTGGCCGATATTCTTCTTGTTCGAACCTGAGACCCTCTGGTTTACTAACCAACAGGGTTACAACTGAGCCAGTTACCGCTGGTGAAGTGGGAAAATTTCAAAAATTCAATCTCTTATAGCTCGGAAGCTACAATCGACCACCCTCTCGACAAACCAACCCCTGTCAGAGGCTATGATCGTATGAAGATCGATGAGGCTTAAACCCCTCATAACATCTTTTTTACCATCTAACCTGGTAATCGTTATATACAGTACCTCACTAGAGAGTACCCACTCTAGCACTGAAGACGAGGAAGTGAGAACCAGACAACAACGTCTCAGGCTATTACGTTCTGGTATGCAAGTCCTTGAGGACCGTCTATTAAATGACTCTGACCTTGACGATAAGAAAGCGGATAACATTCGCTATCTAATCGATAACAAGAGAAAGGAGATAGACTCCATCTTGGCACTAGCAGCCCGTAGCACTGAGCGTGAACCTTGTGAACACTTCGAACCAAGCTTTATAAAGCAGCTAGGTAACGCGAAGGCTGAGGTCGATTTCTCTACCAATGAGAGGTACAGTGGAGACACGGAAGGCCTTTGACCAACTTAAGGAGTCTGCCAGCCTTAGGGGATAAGCAGATGATGAATGCCTTTATTCATTTCTGTGAGTCAGAGGATTGGAAAACTATCTTGAAGGCCTATGAGCCCAACTAGAAAGCCCCACCCTGGCACCAGTTGCGTGAGAATATACTTAACGCTTTCTTTGAAGATGCACGTGACCGTGAACTTCTAGAGTCTCGCAAGACCTTTGCGAACGATACTACTATTCGAGGTGCTCTAGCTCATATGACACATATGAACACTCGGATGGGAGGTCGTACCTATACTGGCGAATATTTATTAATTTGTCAGATGATGGAGACTCTGGGGCTAACCTATTTAAGAAGGTCAATAACGATATTATCGCCTATGGCGATTTGCGATCTATGCCTTGGTCTGTCTTTGAGAAGATAGTTCAAAAGCATACCAACTCCTCTACTAGAGTACTTAGTACCTCGAGCTTTACCCAACCCACTAAGCGCACCGCGACGCAGAGAATAACACTGCGTGTAATACTAAGAAACCTCGCACTACTGCTGGAGGTGGTAAAGGCTCTACTTCTACTACTGAACCAAAGGTGAAAGGAAGGAGAGAGCACATTGCAAGAAGTGTGGTTACAACCTCACCAAATGTGATGGCAAGTGGCATGGTAAACACGACTCTGTTAAGTGTGCACCAGGCAAGCCAAACTTTGGGCACTATATGAAAGAGTGTACTACTTGCAAGGGTACTAACGGTTGGCACAAAGATGATTGCAAGGACATACTGGATGTCCAAGTTAAGCACTGACAGTTCTATATGTGTGCACTAGAGCAAGATTATGAAAAAAAAGTTCGATAAATCTACCAAAGGAGATGAACATATCTTTCAAATCGTTTATATAAATGGAGAAAAGTTATAGCACTTTTTGATCCAGGGCTGAATTCTCCGCTATCTCACGCCGAGTAGCCGACGCTACAGATATGACTATCCATAACGAAACAACTAATTTAATCTTGGGAAGTGGTAAAGTTACCACTTGCGAAGAAGCCATTGACTATTTTGTAATGCTGTCAGATAGAAGAGAAGTATAGACTCACCTAATCGTTACTGACATGTCTCAGAAATACGATTCAATTATAGGCATGACTGATCTTCTCAATCAAAGGTATAACTCTCACAGGTCTGCCTAATGGACTAGACCCGAATAAAGATCAGTCAGATGACAGCATGTTAAAGATACCTAAACCTCCGGAAGCTGAAGCAAAAAAGATATGATTCCGCACTTTACCGATATAATTATGGACTTAATTATACAAAACAGAAAGATTTGCAATAACTGACTGGTGTATGTTTAAGTTCTCTAACGGTACGTTAAGCTTGACTTAACAATTGTCGATTTCTCTAAGTTAAAGTGTCCTTCACATAACTACGTAAGTTGGAGACACAAAAGACGTTGTCAAAACCCAAATTAAAGATTGATTACAACAGGGTCTAATTGAAATCAATAATGATGCAACCCCAGTTAACTTAGCTCTCTTAGCGGTCGATCAATATAAATCTGATGGAACGTTTAGTAAAACAAGAGTAGTACTAGACCTGTCGCCAATCAGCAAACTAATTCCGCAACATGGTTTTCTCTTACCAAAGATACGCGAGATACTACGCAAAATGGAAGGTGTGACTATCTTTTCCAAGATAGACTTAAAAGCTGCATTCCATCAACTACAGATATATGAGCCTCATAGGAAATACTTTTTCCTTTACTTGGCAAGGTAAGAAGTACCAGTTTAAAGGTGCACCTGAAGGCTTACACATGTTACCTTCTTTCTTCCAACAAGTTATGATGGAACTATTTGCGGACCTGTTGGATAACGTATCAGTCATATTTAGATGATATACTTATCTTTACAAAAAACAGCACATGAACATGCTAAACTCGTTAAGGAAGTCTTAAAGCGACTAAACCATGCCAAACTTAAGATTAACGAGGACAAGTGTTCTTTTGCTAAAGATTCTATACACTTACTTGGTTACAAGGTATCTGCAGCAGGGGTAGAAATTGATCCTGGCAAGAAACAATTTCTGTTGGATCTATCAACACCGATTACTGGAAGAGATGTGAACTCTGTGTGTGGGTTTTGTTATCTTCTTCTCAGATTCGGTACCTCATCTTTCTCATTACTTAAAGCCTCTCCGTCATCTACGGCTGCACAAAGGACCTTAGGGAAAGCTTTGGACTAGAGAATGTGATGATGCATTTAAGCTAGTCAAAAGTAAAGTAATGGACGCACCCATCATGCAATACCCTGTGGATGGCGTCCCATTCTAAAGTAGTGTAGACTAGAAATACGGCCTCCGGTCAGTCTAAAATATCAAGATCAATTGAGATAATACATTGGTTTTTTTATTTGTGTTTTATAATAATTGAGTTACTTTTACCAATATTTCCAAAGTGTTCTAAATTCACTTTGATGTTTCCAATAGCCTGAGTATTTGGAAGTATGACTCATCTACTTGGACCTATTTGAGACATTAGTAGATGTAGGATATTATAAACTAAATTTTATAATCTCCGAACTACTACTTATAGATTTTGGTCCTCCCGCCAATCTCCAAAATCCAATAAGTCTTTTTCTTTTTTTAACTTTTCTTCAGATGGAACTTTATTTATATCAGCTAATGTATTAACGTGACTTACGTTATTATGTCTATTTACAAATTAGTCAAGTGGTCATGAACACTTAGTACTTCTAGTGAAAATTATTCAATAAAAGAACAGCTAGAGGTACGCCCTGTGTGATCGAGGATATTTAGGCTCTTAACAAGAGGCAGTCCCGATCATTCTTACACAAGCTACCACTGCTAAATCCTAACTGACTAAATTGTATTTTAGTTTAATATAGTTTGAAACCCTAGTAATTTCCATCGAAGGTTACAGTAGCAACCGACGCTTCAGACCGAGCGGTAGGAGGAGTGCTATACCAAACAATAACGGGTAAACCACGTTACATACAATTCTTTTAGCAAGAGTTATAATAAGAGTCAAAGGAATTACCTTACCGTTAAACAAGAGCTCCTTGCTATAGTTACTGCGCTAAGACAGTTTAAAGACTACTTTTATGGAAGTTACTTCACTGTCGCTTGTGATCAAAAGTCTTTAACATATTTAAAAGACATGAACTCTAATTCACAGTTGGTGAGCCGCTGGCATGACATCATTGCTAAGTCATGCTTCTAACAATACACACATACCAGGAATACATAATCATCTTCCTGGCATGCTCTCTCGACTTGTCCCTGACTACCAGAAAACAGTTAAAGAGTTATTAGCAACCGATTGGATGCTTAAGAAGATAAGAAATGTTTTAACCTCGCTCAATCAAGATGGGATACTATTTACTATTGATATGTTCGACGCAGAACATAACAAACAGGTTTCTGTTTATAGGTCGTTGACTCATCCTAAAGGTGATGCCTTTCAACTTGACGTATCAAATCATAATGCGTGGGGCTAACCCACCTTGGCAACTTATCGCACAGTTGTTAAACTATGTTACTATTACTAAGTCTACCATTACGCTGTGTTGTCCCTTACGTAGCTCCGACCCATGGATACGTGATTTAATTAATATGATACAAGACGAGCCTATCTATGTCGACAGTGAAACCGACACGTCATTGTATCAGGGATCCTATTCTATTAAAAGACACCTTGGAAACACACCATTGTTTGTCGCATCGGTCCTGCAGGTACCACTAAGTGGAAACCCTCAACCGAATTCTTAGCTAAACTAGAGGAGTCTAAAGAGTTTGAACAAAAGCTCAAGACTCGTACAACACATGCACCCAACAAGATTGCAGTCGACGTAATGTCGATTGAGACGGCATTGAATCGTAAAACATGGAACTAGCTAAGGCCATGGATCAAAGACTCAAAACTCTAAGAGAACCTGAAGCTCGCACTCAACTACTTAAAAGCGCTGCTCAAAGAACAGCCAGGAGTTGCGAAACATCTGAAGAAGATACTTCAACAATCTAATGTTGTCAATTATGTATCTCAGGAGTCTGTCTACCCCCCTCCCTGATACTGAAGTTGCCCTATCTAACGGGATTATGGTTCATCCAGCCAGCGTTACATGGAATCTGACTGACTTAGAAGAATTCGAGAGTAGAATTAAAATAATACATAATTTAACTCATCGAGCAAATGAACATACTTATAAAATGGCTATTCGTGCAGGGCTTGATCACCCGGCGCTCAAAGAAACCATACGTGAAGTATACCGACGCTGTACTGATTGTGAAAAGAACCAGATCAAGCGCTACGGTTGGGCACCCCTAGGCTGATATAAATAAAAGTTCCATCTGAAGAAAAGTTAAAAAAAAAAAAAAGACTTATTGGATTTTGGAGATTGGCGGGAGGACCAAAATCTATAAGTAGTAGTTCGGAGATTATAAAATTTAGTTTATAATATCCTACATCTACTAATGTCTCAAATAGGTCCAAGTAGATGAGTCATACCAAATACTCAGGCTATTGGAGCCATCAAAGTGAATTTAGAACACTGGAAATATTGGAAAAAGAATTTGTATTAAATTATTTTAAATACAATTATGTTATCTCATTTGATCTTGATATTTTAGACTGACCGGAGACCGTATTTCTACATATGTGTACATTTAGTGAATTTTCCATGTAGGCCATGTACATTTAAAGTATCTTTATATATATATATATATATATATATATATATATATATATATATATATATATATATATACACACACACACACACACACACACACACACACACACACACACACACACACACACACACACATGTTCATATATATATATATATATATATATATATATATATATATATATATATATACGCCTAGGTTACTTAGTCCACATTGCACATGGTATATTTATGGTATAAAGAGCGTTATGTCTGAAATAAGTGGACCCAGTCAGAAATGCTATTGGGAATGGCACGCCTGCTATATTCATGGATCACAATCCTAAGTAGAACGAGACGTTCTCTACTATCAATCATATGAAAATGCTCGTCTCTATGGCATGAGCCATCACTTCTACCTGATCGAATTGTCTATTCCACTACTCGGTCCGGTCCTCTGGTCCAAACCTAAAAAAATCCTCTAGGTCCAGTCCTCTGGTCCGATCCTAAATTTTGTAAACTTCGATGGAAATAAAACTGGGTTTCAAACTATATTAAACTAAAATACAATTTAGTCAGTTAGGATTTAGCAGTGGTAGCTTATGTAAGAATGATCGGGACTGCCTCTTGTTAAGAGCCTAAATATCCTCGATCACACAGAGCGTACCTCTAGCTGTTTTTTTTTAACGTATTACAATATAATCTGAAGAAAAGTTAAAAAAGAAACTTATTGATTTTGATCATGACCAAAATCTTTTAGACTGACCGGAGATTATATTTATATAATAGACATCCTAGTAAATAGGTCCAAGTTGAGTCATACTACTCAGGCTATTGGAGCCATCAAAGTTAAGATACATCTGGAAATATTGAAAAGTTAAATTATTTAAAAACAAATAAAAAAACCAATGTAAATTGATAAAACGGTTTTCGGTCATGACTTTATCGAGTTGGTAAAGTATGTGCCTATCGTAAGTACGAGTTCAAGACTCATGTTGTACTCTATGTCGTTTAGTATTTGGTCCAGTAACCATTTCCGATGTAGGCGCCTTACGTTTATTATTTGGTAAAGGTATTAGCCAAAGGCTGTTCTTCATTAGTAAGTAAGTTTGAACAATTTTCTGCACTGTTGGTAAGCAGATCAGAAAGTTTAGTCACGTAGGAAGTAGGTGGCAAATAGGGAATTTCAGATCCGTCAGGGTTTGTAGTCACCTGAAACCCTTTTCGTTTATCTCGTGTGTTCTTATGTAAACGCTTATTCCATTTCTTATTAAAGATACGAAGAAAGTCGCGAGATTCACGAAATGCATCGGAGGTTAGCCAAGCTACTGTCCCATCCATGAAACGGGTCTTGTAGTAAGTGTAACCGTCTTCGGATGTTTTGTCAATTATATCTTTGACTTGTGACTCCATAACTGGTACATCAGAATCAAATGAGCGAGCGAATGAGAGTTCGGAGGTAGGGATACGGTGAGTGCCTAGATTGGTTGCGCTAGTACCATCAATGTTATTCACTTCGTAAGTATCACTCTTCTCATCATGGTAGGAAATAACAAAAGGTCCTATCGTCTTAGAAGAGAGTTCGGTAACGTTGGCGTTTCGATTTATAATGTTAACGTAATCGCCGACTTTGAACTGAACAATGTTCTTAGTGTTATTCCATCGGTCATACGCTTTAAGTAGGACGCGATTCTTGTGCTCAGTAAACAGGGGTAAACAACGTTCTGCATATGCTCGATCTTTTGTAGCCACGGGGTAGCGTGTTTCTCGGGCGCAGTTTTATCAAACGTTGCTTGTAATTCACTATAGCGGCCAAAGAAATAGTGAAACGGGAGTGTTCCAGTTTGAGGATTCATGCAGTTATTCATTTGAGTCTGAACCCATTTCAAATGATAAGGCCACATATCCTCAACGTCGTCTAGTGCGGTACGCAAGAGTTTCTTAAGTTCTCTATGACGTGTCTCATTTGCACCCTGCGTTTGAGGTTTGTAAGGAACACCACGCCTATGGGTCATGCCTGATACGAGTATAAGTGCCTCCATTACGTCGGTACAAAACTCACTACCGTTATCAGAACATAGTACTCGGGGAAACCGAAGTCATTAAAGAAGACGTGATAGCATAATTCTGCCACTGTTTGTGGACGTTTGTTCGGTATTGCATAAAACAAGTTATAGCCCGAAGCCACACATAAGAAATGACAGATATATACATCGCCAGTATGCTTGGATCGCGGGAGTTTAACCAAATCGACTATGACTCGGCGCATCGGTTGGTCTTCTGTCACACTTTTTTAGGGGTGCCCAACCGTATCGCTTGATCTGGTTCTTTTCACAATCAGTACAGCGTCGGTATACTTCACGTATGGTTTCTTTCAGCGCCGGGTGATCAAGCCCTGCACGAATAGCCATTTTATAAGTATGCTCATATGCTCGATGCGTTAAATTATGTATAATTTTAACTCTACTTTCGAGCTCCTCTAAGTCAGTCAGATTCTGCGTAACGCTGGCTGGATGAACCATAGTCCTGTTGGAAAGGGCAACCTCAGTATCAGGAGGGTAGAGTCCTGAGATACATAATTGACAACATTGGATTGTTGAAGTATCTTCTTCAGTTGTTTCGCAACTCCTGGCTGTTCTTTAAGCAGCGCTTTAAGTAGTTGAGTGCGAGCTTCAGGTTCTCTTAGAGTTTTGAGTCTTTGATCCATGGCCTTAGCTAGTTCCATGTTTTTTACGATCTAATGCCGTTTCAATCGGCATTACCTCGACTACAATCTTGTTGGGTGCATGTGTTGTACGAGTCTTGAGCTTTTGTTCAAACTCTTTAGACTCCTCTAGTTTAGCTAAGAATTCGGTTGAGGTTTCCACTTAGTGGTACCTGCAGGACCGATGCGACAAACAATGGTGTGTTTCCAAGGCGTCTTCTTAATAGAATAGGATCCTGATACAAGAACGTGTCGGTTTCACGGTCGACATAAATAGGTTCGTCTTGAATCATATTAATTAAATCACGTATCCATGGGTCGGAGTTACGTAAGGGACAACACAGCGTAATGGTAGATTTAGTAATATTAACATAATTTAACAACTGTGCGATAAGTTGACAAGGTGGGTTAGCCCACGCATTATGCTTTGATAAGTCAAGCTGAAATGCATCACCTTTAGGATGAGTCAACGACCTATATTCAGAAACCTGTTTGTTATGTTCTGCGGCGAACATATCAACAGTAAATGGACCCCATCGTGATTGAGCGAGGTTAAACCATTTCTTATTTAGCATCCAATCGGTTGCTAATAACTCTTTGACTGTTTTCTGGTAGTCGGGCACAAGTCGAGAGAGCATGTCAGGAAGATGGTTATGTATTCCTGGAATGTGTGTTATATTAAAAGCGAACTTGGCAATAATGTCATGCCAGCGGCTCACCAACTGTGAATCAGGGTTCATATCTTTTAAGTATGTTAAAGACTTTTGATCACAGGCGACAGTAAAGTAACTTCCATAAAGGTAGTCTTTAAACTGTCTTAGCGCAGTAACTATAGCAAGGAGCTCTTGTTTAACGGTAGGGTAATTCCGTTGACTCTTATTATAACTCTTGCTAAAGAATTGTATGTAGCGCGGTTTACCATTTATCGTTTGGTAAAACACTCCACCTACCGCTCGATCTGAAGCGTCGGTTGCTACTTGGAATGGGACACCATCCACAGGGTACTGCATGATGGGTGCGTCCATTACTTTACTTTTGACTAGTTTAAATGCATCATCACATTCTTTAGTCAAAGCTTTCCCAAAGGTCCTTTGTGCAGCCGTAGGTGACTGAAAGGCTTTAAGTAATGAGAAAGATGCGGTACCGAATCCGAGAAGAAGTTAACAAACCCACACACAGAGTTCACATCTCTTCCAGTAATTGGTGTTGATAAATCCAACAGAAACTGTTTCTTGCCAGGATCAATTTCTACCCCTGCTGCAGATACTTTGTAGCCAAGTAAGTGTATAGTATCTTTAGCAAAAGAACACTTGTCTTCGTTAATCTTAAGTTTAGCATGATTAAGTCGCTTTAAGACTTCTTTAACGAGTTTAGCATGTTCATGTGCTGTCTTTGTAAAGATAACTATATCATCTAAATAGACTGATACGTTATACGACAGGTCCGCAAATAGTTCCATCATAACTTGTTGGAAGAAAGAAGGTAACATGTGTAAGCCTTCAGGTGCACCTTTAAACTGGTACTTCTTACCTTGCCAAGTAAAGGAAAAGTATTTCCTATGAGGCTCATATATCTGTAGTTGATGGAATGCAGCTTTTAAGTCTATCTTGGAAAGATAGTCGCACCCTCCATTTTGCGTAGTATCTCGCTTATCTTAGGTAAGGGAAAACTATGTTGCGGAATTAGTTTGTTGATTGGCGACAGGTCTAGTACTACTCTTGTTTTACTAAACGTTCCATCAGATTTATATTGATCGACCGCTAAGAGAGCTAAGTTAACTGGGGTTGCATCATAATTGATTTCAATTAGACCCTGTTTTAACCAATCTTCGATTTGGGTTTTGACAACGTCTTTGTGTCTCCAACTCACGTAGTTATGTGAAGGACACTTTAACTTAGAGAAGTCGACGTTTGTTAAGTCAAGTCTAACGTACCCATTAGAGAACTTAAACATACACCAGTCAGTTATTGCAATCTTCCTGTTTTGTATAATTAAGTCCATAATTATATCGGTGAAGTGCGGAATCATATCCTTTGCTTCACCTTCCGGAGGTTTAGGTATCTTTAACATATTATCATCTGACTGATCTTTATTCGGGTCTAGCCCATTAGGCAGACCAGTGAGTGTTATACCTAAACTGAGAAGATCAGTCATACCTATAATTAAATCGTATTTCTGAGACATGTCAGTAACGATTAGGTGAGTCTTCACTTCTCTTCTATCTGACAGCATTATGTGTGCATAGTCAATGGCTTGTTCGCAAGTAGTAACTTTGCCATTTCCCAAGATTAAATCAGTTGTTTCGTTATGGACAGCCATATCTGTAGCGTAGGCTACTCGGCATGAGATAGCAGAGACTTCAGCCCCTGGATCAAATAGTGCCATAACTTTTTTCTCCATTTACGAAAACTGTTTGAAAGATACGTTCATCTCCTTTGGTATAGATTTTATTGAACATTTTCTCATAATCTTGCTCTAGTGCGCACATATGGTACTGTCAGTGCTTAACTGGACGTCTGGTAAGTCCTTGCAATCCTCTTTGTGCCAACCGTTAGTACCCTTGCAAGTAGCACACTCTTTCATATAGTGTCCAAAATCTGGCTTGCCTGGTGCACACTAACAGGGTCGTGTCTACCATTCCACTTGCCATTACGTTTTGTGAGGTTGTAACCACACTTCTTGCAAGGCGCTCTCACCTTCTTATCACCTTTCGGTTCGGTAGAAGTAGAGCCAGTACCCCCCTCCAGTAGTAGTGCGAGGTTTCTTAGTACTACGCGCAGTATTAGTCTCTACTGCGTTTCGCTTAGTGGGCTGGGTGTAGCTCGTGGTACTAAGTACTCTAGTAGAGGAATTGGTATGCTTGTGTACTATCTTCTCAAAGACAGACCAAGGCATAGATCGCAAATCACCATAGGCGATGATGTCATCATTGACTTTCTTAAAGAGGTTAGCTCCCAGAGTCTCCATCATCTGACAAATTAATAAATATTCGCCAGTATAGGTACGACCACCCATCCGAGTATTCATATGTGTCATATGAGCTAGAGCACCTCGAATAGTGGTATCGTTCGCAAAGAACTTGCGAGACTCTAGAAGTTCACGGTCACGTGCATCTTCAAAAAAAGGTGTTAAGTATATTATCACGCAACTGGTGCCAGGGTAGGGCTTTCCAGTTGGGCTCATGAAAACCTTCAAGATAGTTCGCCATTCACCTGGCTCACAGAAATGAATAAAGGCATTCATCATCTGCTTATCCCTAAGGCTGGCAGACTCCTTAAGTTGGTCGAAGGCCTTCAGTGTCTCCACTGTACTCTCATTAGTAGAGAAATCGACCTCAGCCTGCGCGTTACCTAGCTGCTTTATAAAGCTTGGTTCTAAGTGTTCACGAGGCTCATGCTCAGTGCTACGGGCTGCTAGTGCCAAGATGGTGTCTATTTCCTTTCTCTTGTTATCGATTAGATAGCGAATGTTATCCGCTTTCCTATCGTCAAGGTCAGAGTCATTCAATAGACGGTCCTCAAGGACTTGCATACCAGAGCGTAATAGCCTGAGACGAGTATGTCTGGTTCTCACTTCCTCATCCTCAGGATTAGAGCAGGAACTCTCTAACGAGGTACTGGTGTAGCGATTGCCAAAATCGTGATTACCAGGGTTGGTTGGCAAATGAGGGTCGATATTACGAGGATGGTAAGCCTCATCGAGTTCCATACGATCATATCCTCTGACAGGGTTAGGTTTGTCAAGAGGATGGTCGATGGTAGCATCAGAGCTATAGAGATTAAATTTTGAAATATTATCTCTCTCGCCAGTGGTAACTGGCTTAGTGGTAAACATACTGGCTGGTAAACCACCAGTAGGTCTCGGGTTCGAAACCCGGCCCGAATTTTTTTTCTTCTTCGGTATAGGAAGAATATCAGCCAAGTGGGACACGATAGAGGGGTCCACAACTGCTGCTGCCGCTAGCTCCTTCAAGAGCGCTTCAGTGCGGTTCAATTGGCGTCGAGATTGAGAGGATCCACCACTCGTTGTCGAGTTATGGCGTCCTCAGCTTCGGCCCCAAGATTTGAGCTGAATGGAATGGCTTCTCCATCGATGGCGAAACCGAAATTTTCGGACAGGTCCAATACTTCCTTTTCACGCCGGATTTGTGCTGGAGTGTCCTTTAGATGTGGAGTTATAATGCCCCCCCGACATTCGTATCCACGAATTTTCCAGCCTTTCGACGTTTATCCCCAATATTTGACGGCACGTGGTCAGGGGGGCAAGCTGGGGTCCTGAGCTTCACTCCTAGGTGATACACGGACGCTGGCGAGCCTTTCCGCGGTAGTAGATACCTCTTCTTCCAAGGCTTTAGGATCCGACGAGTCATCCTCAGAATAATCCTCTGTACCAACCTCAGAATTTGCTTCCCCCAACAGTATCCTCGGCAGGCTCAACTCCAGACAGGCTAGGTGTTTCCACAGGGACCTCAGGAACCTCGGCAGGCTTAGCAGGCTTAGAGCTAGCGGCTCCCTTGCCTTTAGAAGTACCCTTAGCCATAGTATTTGCTGGATAGTAAATCGATGTCAGACAGTCTAGAAGCAGTACACTACTGTAACTACTATTTAACTGAAAAAAATATGTAAACTTCGATGGAAATTACTAGGTTTCAAACTATATTAAACTAAAATACAATTTTAGTCAGTTAGGATTTAGCAGTGGTAGCTTGTGTAAGAATGATCAGGGACTGCCTCTTGTTAAGAGCCTAAATATCCTCGATCACACAGGGCGTACCTCTAGCTGTTCTTTATTGAATAATTTTCACTAGAAGTACTAAATGTTCATGACCACTTGCCTAATTTGTAAATAGACATAATAACGTAAGTCACGTTAATACATTAGCTGATATAAATAAAGTTCCATCTGAAGAAAAGTTAAAAAAAAAAAAAAAAGACTTATTGGATTTTGGAGATTGGCGGGAGGACCAAAATCTATAGTAGTAGTTCGGAGATTATAAAATTTAGTTTATAATATCCTACATCTACTAATGTCTCAAATAGGTCCAAGTAGATGAGTCATACCAAATACTCAGGCTATTGGAGCCATCAAAGTGAATTTAGAACACTTTGGAAATATTGGAAAAAAAAGAGCTTGTACTAATTATTTAAAAATACAAAGCCGAAGGATAATAAGTTGAAGAAAACGTATGTAGTGCGAGGTACGATTGTTATGAGGGAACACTTACAAGGGATGTACAAGGTCAGAATTAAAGGGAAGGCTAAGTCAGCGCATGTGGATCAGCTTAGGTGAGGTTAGAATATCCGAAGCATGAGAGGCCAGTATTAGAGTGCGTAGAAGGAAAGCTTGTTTGATCTGGCTCTATAATTATACTGGTGAAGGGCAGCTCGTATTGCGAAACTTGATGAACTGGTGGCAGCAATGCGATCAACGAAGATGGGGAGGACTTGGTTATATACCATGAATTCAGCCTTTGGCATATATGTTGATACAATTGTTAATGCGGCAAAAGCGGTGAGGGGTAAGGGTGTGGTAGACGATAATTTGGATTCGGCTATGAAGGATCATTTCAATAAGAACAGGTGGAACAAGTTGAAGAATGTTCTTCCAGGTTGCGAGGGATCCAGATTTGCGGAAGAAGCAGTTGAGTAAATAGTTGAATAAATGAACTCGACACTAATGTCTTGTTCATTGTGGAGGTGTAATACCAACCGTATTTATCTCTGATTTAAACCAATGCTGGTATTTTAAGTACCGAACTTTCGGGTAATGTTCCTGGGCGTTAATATGAGTGTGAGAACTTCTAAGTGTGGGCGATGACATATAAGTTTGAAAACTAATAAATTCGGAAAGTGCTAAGTTTTAAAGTGCGGTTTGTTGGCGAGGTTGGTAGATGATTGGTACTTTGCAAACCGAAGTGCGGGGTAATATGAACTGGATGGTGGCAGATCACGATATGATTGGTGAATGTTGAAAGGACTTGCAGGCTCGAAATTAAGGGGATACACGATATGATTGGTGAATGTTGAATAGACTTGCAGGCTCGAAATTAAGGGGATTCACGATATGATTGGTGAATGTTGAATGGACTTGCAGGCTCGAAATGAGGAGATACACGATGAATGATTAGCGGCAGGATTCTCAAGAAATCCTTCGGAAATAGCATAAATACGAGGTACAGGCCATTCAAGAAGTTCATTCTGCTAGGGTAGTCGTTTATTCAACATTCAATAATAAGCAATCAAAGAAATAAACTAAGTTCACCGTAACATAAAGTCGATCTAAGATTACATTTTATATCTTTTGTTTTGGTTTTTTTAAAAAAACAATACAAGGCTTTTCGACTTACATAAATACAGATGAACATAGTTTGATTGTTTTTTTATATAACTATACAAAACAAAACAAAACAAAACAAAAAACAAAACAAGTACATATGATATGTTTTCAACTCACTCAAGAGATTCATGAAGTCTCACAACAAGAGTCGATAACTCGATATCTGTCAGGACTCGTGTCTACTCTCATTCTCTCAAGTCTTTAAGTCTCACGTTGAGAGTTTGAGACCCACAAGAAGATATTTTTTAAAAATATTTACATATTGTCGATATTCGAAGACGTGTCAAACTGGTGTCAGTAAAGTTCAGGACTTCAGTGTTCACTTTTGTATGTATTTGTATTTTTTTTATTAATTAAAACAATTCCAAAAAAAAGTATTTGTATTTTGGTTTTTATTTTCTCTAAGTATTCAAGAAGTTATAGAAAAATAATTCGGGTGCAACCGGTCCGTGACCGACTGACCTTCGTCATTCGTGACGGTGAAACTTGCAAGACCAATATTTACTCTCTCGATTCTAGCCTTTTTAAATTATCTTCGAAATTTGCTATGTATTTAGATGAGAATAGTTGCAAACTTGAAGGTATTTAGAGACTAGAGTCGAGAGAGTAAATAAATATGTAGTGAGTACATAGTCGCTCTGCCATTGTAGTGCTTTTTTGTTTTCAGGAAATAGTATTTAGATTTTAGTGTCCTGACTCCTGATGACTCCTGAGTCTTGAGAGTCTGAGACCTGGCGGGCTGAGAGTCTTCTGACTCCTCCCTCCTCTCTCTCTCTCTGGGGCTGCGCTGGGGCCTGGGGCCTGGGACTAGGGACGTGCTGAAGTCCCTGAAGACTGTTGTGGAAATTGCAAAATGGTCCTGAGAGTCTGAGGTACATAGTGCTGACGTGCAGGACTGCAGGGTCAGGCCGCTAGGGTTATGGCCGCCACGTGCCAGTTGGAGTGACTTGAATGATGAGTGTCGACTGTCGACTGTCGACTGTTGAGGGATCGCTGGAGTGTGGTGTTATCACAGGTGCAGTCTGCCATACTTTTTTTAAAAGCCTGAATACCGTATGACTAAAAAAATTATGACTAAAACCCTTTGCCTAAATTTTATGACTAAACGTCTCCTAAAATTGGCAGTCTGCACTCTGCACTCACTGCAGTGGTGTGTGAACACTTTTGTTTTTTGTCCTATATTTAAAAAAAAATATATAATATGTACATATGTAGGCTATTTATGTATTTTTAAAATAAAAATTTATACAGAATTGAGAATTCAGAATTCTCAACAAAAAAATGCAAGAGACTCGAAGTCAAGAGCCAAGAGTCAGTCAGGTTTCTTTTCTCTCTTTTTTTTTAAACAAAATGTTTTTTTAATGTAAAAAAGCGAAGCACAGAAATATGCATACAGTATTACAGTAAATATTCCATAATGAATAAATAAGGCTGAGCCGCTGAGCTGAGAGGCTGACCGGTTGAAGGCTCAAGAGGTCAGGCCTCAGGCCTCAGGGCTCTCTGGCTCAGGGCTTAGAGCTTTAGACCTGTCAGACTTCAAAGGTTTAGAACTTCAGGCCCAGGGCCATATTTATTTCTGTATCATGTACCCACAATCAGTCAATCATAACTCAGGCCTCAGCGCCAGGAGTCAGGCTTATGTCGGGATAAATTCAAAAAAAATATAAACCATAGCTTTCAAAACTATTTTTAAATAGTAGGCTACAAAAAATACTTAGGAATTTTTACTAAAATATTAATAGAAACTCTTTTTGTAACGAAAAATGAATTTATTTGACATGAGACACGTTTTGGGCGCTGCGGGGACTGAAAGCGGTTTTCAACGAGGTTAGTTCATAACTTGTGAATATATCCGCTTAGAGTGAGCTGAGGATGAGATTTCTTGAGGGAACCCCCTGGGCCCCCTACCTTTTGTATTATTCATCATTTCTGTTTCTTTTCAGCCGTCAATAACGGACCCACAAAAGTATGCTCTATTTTTTTAAAAACCCGTAGGATTACTCGGGGTCTCTTTAGGGGCCTACAAAGGGGAAAAAACATAACAAATGAAATAGAATTCTACAGCTACGCTTTCGGAGATTAAAAAAAAAGTAAATACACTATGCAAATACAGAGTTAATCTATACAGTCATATGTACCTCTTTATATGTCCAGTTCCCGTTTTTAGTATATATATATATATATATATATATATATATATATATATATATATATAAAGAGGTAGATACGTTCGGGTCAGGTCAGGTTCACCTCTACTAGTTCAGGTAAGGGTTCACCCTACCAGGTTCTGGTAGAAAGGTAAGAACAAAGAATCGCCACGATAATCTGATGCCTACTAGCACTAACTGTTGTAGACAAGCGGTTTCCCATTGAGCCATACCTTGTCACTAATGTGCACGCCACAAATTGCATGCATATTGCGGTCGCAACCAGCGCACTTGGGTGCACCTGACTGGCATGATCGTGCGTTCTTTCATACAATAATTACCACTACTAGTCCTAGAGAAGTGTCTTGCATCAGATATTAATATATATAGTAGTTTATCTACTTAGACAATACTACAGTACAAGCCATAAGCAAAAAATGTTATGAATTTAATTAATACACAAAAGATATTTACATATAAAATTACGAACGGGCTCAGGCCTCAGTGCCTCAGTCTCAAGAGTCCTGGAGACTCTGACAGAAGTGTAGAGTCCGAGTCTCTGAGAGAGGAATCTCACTTAGTGTTGAGAGACCCCATCATGATGGTAAAGGGGCAGGCAGATGGATCTGGCCCTTAAAAGAGAGCCTGACTCACATATGGTCGGCCCAAATAAAGCTGGACATATAAAGAGGGTAGACATTTTGAAGAGGTGGACATACAGAGTAATAGTACTATCTACATACATAGGAATTAGGGAAGACTAATCTATACTGTGTTTATAAAACTCTGAAATTTGGCTAAATTACTCTGGAAAAACTGGAACATCCGTACATAAATACTTAAATATTTGTAAATTGTAAATAAACAGCAACAAAAACAGATATGTATTTATTTTAACAAAATATGGTACATACTACATTAATCTTTTTTTTTTTTTTTAAACAAAAAAACCAAAAAACATTTTTTTAAATAGCCTTCGTCTTTGTTTGAATATTTGGCTTTTCTTTTCTTTTTCTCTTTTTTCAATGAAAATATGAAAACAACCAGTATATACATATTTCTTTTTTTTTTTTTTAGTGTATGTAGTCATAAATATTCCC